>JABLTG010000126.1:0-61566 GCA_016618085.1 Neovahlkampfia damariscottae | reverse complement strand
AAGAGCAAAGAAGATTAGAAGTAAAACAGCAAGAAATTTAATTACATGGTCACATTTCTCTTTTAGACAAAGATTGATGAAAAAATTAAAAGAATATCCAGAATTATCTCTCAAAGTAGTTACAGAAGAATACACTTCAAAGACATGTGGTCAATGTGGAAAAATACATCAAAAACTTTATGGAAACAAGACATTTATCTGCCCAAGTTGTTCCTATAAAGCAGATAGAGATTTGAATGCTGCAAGAAATATATTGATCAAATCTTTAAATATGAGTCAATACCTTTATGGTGTTGACGTTGAGACCCAACTCCTTTCTACTCCATTTTGAGTAGATTGCAAGACTGGCGGAAATGATCATTTTGGTCACTTTTGCCAGTTTATAAGTGGGTGAACATGTGTACTTGTATAAAGTTAAGAGTTTATCCAATCAAATTATAAACACAAATGAAGTCGATTTTGTTGTTTCTGTCCTTTTTTTTTTCATTTTCCATTTCAGAAAGAGTTATAGCCATAGGAGATTTACATGGAAATTACGAAAATACCATAAAATTATTGAAAATGTCTTCCATTATCAATGATGAAAAAACACCAATTTGGACAGGAAAAAACACAATACTAATACAAACTGGAGACATCTTAGACCGTGGCTCTGAAACCATTGCTGTTTTAGAATTACTTCAAAAATTACAAAAGAAGCTCCAAAATTTGGAGGAAAAGTCATTATGCTCTTAGGAAATCATGTAAATAAAAAAAAATTTATTTTTCCAAAAGGAAGTGATGAATTTAAGAAATGATTTTAGATATGTGAATAAATTTGAATTCAAACCAAATTATACAGAAGCAATGAATCCTTTAATTGGTAGAATTGGAAGTTCAAACACGGAAAATATTGTACAACTGGGTCAAAAGGACCTCTTTGGACTCGATACTTTTCAGAGTCTTGGGATCATGATTTAATGTGTGAGACTTTGGAAGAGACTTTGAATGCTTTGAATGTGAATTGAATGATTGTAGGACATACACCAAAGAATACCATTGATTTTAGTTGTAAAATGAAATTAGTGATGATTGATGTTGGTCTACAACATTCAAAATATCCATCTTGTTTAAAAGTTGAAAATGGAATTCTTTCTGTAATTAGAATGGAGAGTGATGATTTAGTTTATGAAGATGCATTAACAGGACATGATGAATTATAAATATTCTAAAAAATAATATCAATATTTATTGTTATTGAAATTCTTTTTCATATTGCTTACTTTTTCGTACATCAAGTGTGTTGTCTCTGATATCCTCAAAACTCAAGTTGGTCAATTTAAAATGATATCTTTCTGAATACCTTTATAAGAAATCTCCTTCTGGATCATATGAAGCATCATCAAATTTATCCGATAAAGAAGTTTTAACATGTGAAGGTATAGATGAATCCCATATGTAAAAACCAACAGCTATAATTAATATTCCAATTGCTAAACTAAAAAAATTTGGAGCAATTCTTTCTTCTTCTTCATCCATTTTAGTTGGAAAGTTGTTGTAGAAATTTGATTGGATAAAATGAACTTGGAAAGTTTTGAAGGTATAAGCAAGCAAAAAAAAAAAACTGACCAAAAATGACATAGGTTTCTTCAAAGGATCTATTAAAGATAAACTTGTTACTTCTAATGTTCAATTTATTCTTGACTCAGATGACTGTGGTTGGATTTTACTCAACTCTGATAACAAATCAGTTAATTTTATGACAGCTCAATTTATACAAGATTTGCATGATGTAAAATAATCTTTTTTTTTAACTTCACATTCAGGTTCTCAACATTGTTGACAAATACATTAATGATAAAACTCTTAAAATACTCGTTTTTTATAGTTTGAAGAAATCTTTTATGGTTGGAGCAGATGTTAAATTATTGTATCCAATAACTGACGCAAAAGGTATGTTCAAAAAAAAAAAACTGAAAAAATAGCTTTGATTGACATTTCAAGATCTGGACAAAGACTCTTTGACAGAGTGAATGCCATTAGAATTCCAACAGTTGCAGCGATAAAAGTAAATCAAAAAAAAAACTAAAAAAATAGGGAAATGCTTTAGGAGCAGGTTTAGAGTTATGTTTGGCGTGTACTTATCGTGTATCATGTTCATCAAAAAAAACAAAACTTGGATTACCTGAAGCAAAATTAGGATTTGTACCTGGATGTGGTGGAACTATTAGATTACCAAAAATCATTGGTTTATCAAACTCACTTCAAATTATACTTTCTGGAAATTCAGTAAATCCAGAAAGTGCAAAAAAACTAGGACTTGTTGATCGAATTTTTGAAATTAAAGATGATTATAATTTCTTTGATTGTGTTAGATCATACGCTAATAGTTTATCAAAATCAAGAAAACAAGTTAAAACTTTGACTTTTCGTGAAAAATTATTCAATGATAATTGGATTGGAAGATATTTTGTTTATAAAATGGCTTTAAAAGACTTGAATAAAAAAACAAAAGGAAAATATCCAGCACCATATTATGCACTTGAAACAGTTTTGAATAGTTTCACAGAGACTCCTTCTGCAGTAAACAAAAAAAAAACAATTTTGATATTTTGAAAGGCGTTGGATTTTGAAGCTTTGGCTTTCAGTAAAATGTCCATATCACCAGAAAGTAAAAATTTAGTATCTGGATTTATCATGAATGAAAATAAAAAAAAATTACCAAAAGAGTTACCAACACCAAAAGAAGTAAAATCAATTTCTATTATTGGTGCTGGAATTATGGGTTCTGGAATTGCTCAAATTTGTGCAGAAAATGATTATCATGTGTATATGAAAGTAGAACAATCAAAAAAAATTTTGACATTTTTTTTAAGGATATCAAAGATGCTTTTGTGAACAAAGGAATGAAAAAAATTAAATCAACATTTGAAGATTTACAAAAGAAGAATAAATTAACATCAACAGAAGTTCAAAAAAAATTAAATTTAGTTCAACATGGAATCAAATATCAAAATGTAAAAAATTCCGATTTGATCATTGAAGCAGCATCTGAAAAATTAGATATAAAAAAAAAAATTATAGAAGAATTAGAAATGAATATTTCAAGTGGTACAATTATTGCAACAAATACAAGCACATTGTCAATTCAAGAAATTGCAAGAGATTCAAAGAAATCAAAAAATATTGTTGGAATGCATTTCTTCAATCCAGTTAAAAAAATGTCTTTAGTTGAAATTATTAAAACAACAGAAACATCAGAAGAAGCAATTTCAACAGTTTATCAATTAGCTCTGAAACTTGGAAAAACACCAATCATTGTCAAGGATTCACCTGGATTTGTTGTTAATCGTATTTTAGGAGTTTACTTGTGTGAAGCAGGAAGATTATTAAAAGAAGGTGGTTCAGTCAAAGTAATTGATGATTGTTTTGTTGAATTTGGTATGCCTATTGGTCCATTTCGTTTATTAGATGAAATTGGTTTAGATATTGCATTAGACTCCATTACATCATTACAAACATTAGGAGAACAATTTACACCAATTCAAGGAATGGATTATTTAGTAGAAAAAGGAATTAAAGGTAGAAAATCAGGAAAAGGATTTTATGTCTATAATCAAAAAGATGATAAAACTAAAATGACAATTTCACCTGAAATTATTAAAATTTTTGGAAAACCAACAAAAAAACAATTTTCAGAAGATATCATTGATAGATGTATTTTATTAATGATTCGTGAAGCATCAAATATTTTGGATGAAGGAATTGTATCATCCCCTGAAGATGTTGATTTAGCTTTGTTATTAGGAATTGGTTTTCCACCAGTCAGAGGTGGTTTATTGAGTTATTGTGATAATAGATCTGTTAAAAATATTGTTGTTAAATTAAAATCATTAATGAAACAATATGGAAAAAGATTTGAACCTTCTGGATTATTACAAGAAATGGCAAAAGAAAATTTAAAATTTTTTCCAGAAAGACCAAATATTCCTTATGTTGAAAGAAGAGGACCACCAATTGTTAGATTAGAAGGTTGTGTAAGAGCTAGATTATAAAATTTTTAATTTTCTTTCTTTTTCAATTTCTTTTTTGATTATTTTTTTTAAAATTAAATTTAACTCTTTAGAATTCAAATATCCTTGTTTTTCAATAATTTCTAAATTTTCAATTGGCATCAAAGTAAATCTAATGTATTTTTTTAAGCTTTCAATTTTTTCTTTATTTCCTTCAGCCCATTGGACAATTCTTTGAAATAATGAATATTCATCAGAGATATAAAAATATTCACTTGACAAGAATGTTTTTATAATATCAAATGAAAATTTCAAAAATTGTTTACTTTCGAGAAGATATTCAGATTTTGATGAAAATATTTCACAACAACATTCTCTCAGAAATGGAATTTCTAATGCATCAGAAATTAATAAAATTTCCAATGCATTATCAAGATTTATGTTTACAATATCACCTGAATACATCCATCTCAATACTTCTTGGAAATCTTGAAATTCAAAATTTTTGAAATAATAACTCGTTTCATTTGGATTTTCATCAAAAAATTTTTGAAAAAAAGGTGATGAAGAATAAAGAACCATTCTATGAGTTTGTACTTTTAACTTTTTAAATCCTAAAATCAATTCAAAATCAGTATAATGTCCAAAGTTGAAAGATGATAATAATCTATTGGATAATGATGTAATACATTCATTATGTAGAGATTCTAATGAGTTCTCATATATTTTTAAATGAAGTTTTGAACAATCTTGTCCTTTTGTACAACCATTTTCTGAATTGAAGTCAACACAAACTTCTGTGTTTTTTTGGAACATCGTTATTGGATAAAAAAATTGATGACAAAAAATTAATAAAAAGACTAAAAATCAATTATTTTTTTTGACAGAAATGTGGAAACAAATTGATTGGTCAAAAAAAGAGAAAAAATTCGCCAAGACATGAGCACAACAGAGAAGAGCAAACCTTCATTATTCAATGAAGATCCACATGTAAATATAGAACATGAAGATTATTTTGATGAAATAAATCCATATCCTGCTGATACCATTGATCATTTGGAAGATAGAAGCGACGACGAAACTTTAGAAGACATTGACCCATATCCAAAAGAAACTGTTGATCCTTTTGAAGAAGAAGATCCAAAAGATATAATATCAAAATTAGAAATCGCTCCAAGAAATAAATTTGACTACTTTGAAGACGAATATGAATTTTATGAACACAAAGACAATTCGCTTTTTGACAAGTTTTTAGAACATTGTGTGCCTTCATTTCAATTTTCAATACTTGTTTTCACATTCATTTTAATATACATTTTCACTATTGAAGAAAAAAAAAATTTTTAAAAAAAAAAAAAATTATTTTAATAAAACCATAAATCATCATTTGATGTTTTTCCTTTTTTATGTTCTGGTGACTCTGAATCTGATAAAAAATCTGTAATTAAATCTTGAATTGGTGACACTAAATCCATAAATTCTTCTTGTTCTTCTTCTCTATTTTTTCTCCTTTTTTTTTTAGTTGATTTTTATTTTTTTACTTGTGATTTTTTTCTCCATATTTAATTAAACTTTCAAACATGACTGATTTTATGCCATATGATTTTGTTAATTTCTCAAATGAACTATCAAATTCTTCACATTTTTCTAAATGATCTGGAGAATAAAGTGATTTAAAATAAGGATGTTTTAAAGCATCTTCAGCTGATATTCTATTATTCGGCTGAAATTGTAACATTTTTGCCAATAAATCTAAAGTATCTTTTGATACGTTTGGATAGATTAAACTTAAATCAATTGGAGTATAAAAACTTAATTGAGAAAACATAACTTTGATTGTTTTTTCATCTCCTGGTACATCTTTGAAATTTGGTGTTCCACAAACTTGACAAATTCGTTTTAATTGATCTAATGGAGATGACCCAGGAAATATTGGTTTTCTTCCGATTAATTCTGCGAGTATACAACCAACACTCCACATATCCACCTGTTTTGTGACTGTTGGATGATTCAAAATCATTTCAGGAGCTCTATACCATCTAAAAAAGGAAATAATCAAAAAAAACAAGAAAGAATACCTTGTTTGAATGAATGTAGTTGACATAGTTGGATCTGTTTTAAAATCAATTCCTCTGGCCAAACCAAAATCACAAATCTTAACTTGACAACTTGAATTTAATAAAATGTTAGCAGGTTTTAAATCACGATGGAGAATATCTAAATATAATTTAGAAACAATAAAATACCTGCAGAATGAATATATTGTAATCCTAATAAAATTTGATACATAATATACTGAACATGTTCTTCAGTCAAAGATTGAGTACTTTTTATAACTTGAGATAAATTTGTATCCATGAATTCAAATACATAATAAACATCATTGAATTCATCAATTGAAGATGGTTTTATAACATCTTTTAAAGAAATAATCTTTTTGAAAAAAAAATAAATCTAAATTTTTTTGAATACATTTTCATGATGTAAGTGCATAAGTATCTTTAACTCTCTTAATATTCTCATTTGAATAAGTAATGATGTTGATTCTTCTTCTTCCATTTGGTTGTTCTTTGGAAAAACATGTTTATTTTTTTTTATTGCCATAATTTCATTATTAATTGTATTTACTGCTTTACAAACTATTCCATAAGCACCTTTTCCAACAGTTCTTTTTTTGAAGAGTTATTTTTTTTTTTCTTCTTTACCCATAAAGTTCTTGAAGAGTTTTAAATCAATTTATGACTTACTATATTTTTTAGGTATAATAAAAGGTTCATTTTCAACGCTATAAGTTACTAACTCATTTAAATCTTCTTGTTGTTGGAAATACATTAAACAAGAATTTAATTGGTCCAATAAAAAAAAACTAAATAGTTTTTTATTAAATCAATCCATCAAGTATTAAATTCTCCGTTTTGAATGGAAATTCTAATTTAGATAAAAGACCCAACATTTTACACATTTTAGATAAATTCAAATTTTCAAAAACAATTGACTTTTTTGGGTATCTATCCCTAACAAAAGGATTCAAATGAAAAATAGATTCAATATAATCACTTAATGCTTTGTCAATTAAAGCTTGAAAAATAAAAATTCTAAATTTAGTTTCTTTTATGTGTTCATTTGATTTTTTTTTTGCAATTTTGTTAATTTTATTAACACAATGGGGAAGATAAATACCTCCAAAATCCATAGCTGATTCTAATTTCAAAGTTGATGCTTGTTCAATTAAATCCCATAAATAATTCTTTCCAGCAATCAAATTACCTGAATTAAATCCAAATATCAAAATTGAATAAATTTCAGAATGTAATTGACCTCTAATGAAATTAATAATATCCATTCTTTTTAGAATGATATCTTCTTTTTTTGATACAATAAACATTTCAATTAATTGTTTAATTGTCATCTTTAAAATTAAAAAAGAAATTTTGATTTACTTTTAAACGTGTCAATGGATGTGCTATTAAAACTGTGTTTTCAGATTCATTTTTTGGTTCAAATTCAAAATTAAATTGATATAATAATGCAAGTATTGAAAATAAATCATCACTCAATTTTGAATTTCTCATGATACTTTGTTGTTCATAACATGAAGATAAATAATTTGAATCATTGAAAATACTTTCTAAAACTTCAATTAGAACATTTTTATGAAGTAAATAATGTATAAACATTAAAGCTAAAATCTGTTCTTTTTTGTTATTTTCGATATTTTTAGTAACTTCCAGTGATAAGAAGAATTTTAAATACTGATTAAATGTTTAAAAATGATTTGATTTTACTTTTTGAATGATTTGATTTTTGTTTTCTGAGAAAATATTCCAAACAGATTTTCTTGAAAACAATCCAATTTTTGTTTGATGTGATAATACAACAAATATTGCTTTAACAATATTTCTACCTTTTTGATAGAGTGATGGAACATGCCATTTTCCAGCAATCATTTTTAAATCATTCATATTTTGAATTAAAACTTGAATAGTATCATATAATTCCAAGAGATATGGATGCATTTTTATAACTTTTTTTGAAGCTCTTGAAGAAGTCCCTGGTGTACTTGAATTTGAACTTGCATGTGTTTGAGGTTGAATTCTTGGAGTTGGTGGGAATGGAAGAAAATCATGTTCAGGAGCAGGTTGTAATTTTTTAAAAAGTATTTTTGATTCTCTGATTAATTTTACTGTTGCTAAATCAGAAATTTCAATTTTATCAGTTTCTCTTAATGTTGCTTCAAGTTGTTTTAAATCACCTTCATTAATTGCAGAATTCAAAGATAGTTGAATTGCTAAAAGATATGATTCATATTCCTTCATTTTTTTGATTTTTTGTTTAATAATTTTTAAATTCTCTTCTGGTAGAAAATGTTCATTTTGTTGTAAATAACTCTCTAATTTGTTTAATTTATTCTTGGACATTAATTCTTTGATTTCATCATCTCTTTCTTTTTTAAAAATTTCAGATTTTAACTTTTCTTGAATTTCATTCATTTTTTCTTCTGGAATATAATTTTTGAATTGTATGATTTGAAATAATCTACTTCGATTATTTTCCAATAAAAATTGATCAACTTTTGATAAAACAAATTTTTTTCTTTCTTGTTCAGATTCAATTAACAAATTTGCTAATTTAATTTTATTTTGTAAAACTGGTTCATGAGTTGCTTGTTCAATTGAATAAATAATTAAAGAAGAAGATAAAGATAGCATTGATTCATCTAAATTAATTTCCAATTCTTTAACTTCTTTTAATTTCTAAATTAAAAAAATATTAGAAATTCTAATTATTGTTCACTTACAACCAACTCATGTCCAAGTTTTCTTAATACTTTTGAAAATGATTTAAAATTTTTGATTCCTTGAATTAAATTATCTAAAAATTTAATTGAGTTCAATTTTTGTTCAAATGTCATTTTAAAAACAATACCGATTAACAAACGTAATTCTCTTTTTGTTTTTCTATTGTAGAGAATCTAAAGAATGTTAATATTACAAATTTCAATATTACAAATTTTCCTCTTTTCAATAAGTTTTTCATTTCATCCAGTGGAAAATCTTCATTTTCTTGAATGACTTTTTTAATTTCATTTTCATTTAAAGAATCAAAAATAGCTTCAATTTTAGGTTTTAAAATTTCAAATTTTGTTCGACATTGATAATGAATTCTTTTTTCAACTTGATGATTAATCAATTCAACACTACTTGAATCTTCAAATATGAATTCATTCTTATCATTCAATAATTTATTTAATTTATCTAAAATTGAAATTTCAATGAAATTTTCAGGATCTCGTAAGATGTTCCTGATAGATTTGATTTCTTTATGGACTAAACTTTCCCAATTTCTTTTCATTTCTTCTCTTTTAATTCTTCTTTTTGCAATTTCAAAATCTTCTTTTAATCTTTCTTTTGCTTCTTTTGAGGTATTTTCTTGTGAAAAATTTTTTTCATATTGATCTAATGCATCAAATGTTTTGATATTTTGTATATCAACTCGAATTTTTAATTCTTGATGAAGTGCTGACAAACGTTCTTTTGTATTTTCAATTAAATCATTTTCTTCTTTTGTTGAAGATCCTAAATTAGTTCCTTGAAGTACAGCCATAGTTAATGAATAAATTTCAGTAGAAATTGAACAATTTTTCATCACATCTAAACAATCATGTAATTGTATTTTCTTCAATAATTCAATTTCCAATTCTTCCATATCTTTTGATAAACCCCAATTTTTACCTTTCTCAAAACAATTGATTAATTTTTCATATGAGGTTTGTTTAAAATCAAATTCTTCAATAAATTCTCTAATTTTCATTTTAATCAAGTTTTGATTCATCAATTTGTAAAAAATAGGTTTTAAATCATCCCCCATTGGATATTCTTTACTCAATTGATACAAGACAAAAATATCTTCTTCTTTCAATGCTTCTTTGTACTTATTTTTTATTAATTGATTATCTTTTAATTCTTTGAATAATTTAACTCCTTCTTTGATTAATTTCTTTTCTTTTTCTGTTGTTGAATGTAACATTTTTGAATATCTCAAACAAAGAAGAATACCTTTTAAATATTTACCTTTAATTGAACTTTCTAATCCTTCCATGACGTATTGTTTAAAAAATGCAACTGGTTTTTCACCAACAGGTTCATTTAACTATTTGAAAAAGAAATTAGAAAATATAGAATCTATACAGTGTTTGAAATTGCAATTGAACCTAACAATAAATTTTTAACTAGTTCAAGCATTAATTCTCCTGTTTCTCTTGGCATCACAATATTGATGTCAAAATCTGTAGGTGTATCAAAAAATACTTGAAATTTATCATCATCTAAATGATATGCTATTTTCTCTAAATATTCTAAGCTTGCAAATTGAAAGAATGATTCATTCAATAAATAAACAGATTCTGATGTCAAAACGAATAAAACTTTTTCATCTTTTGAGTTATCATTATAATTGATAACTTTTTCAGTGAAAATGACTTCTGTTTCACCACAATCATAAATTAAATCAAATAATTCCCTTTGATCCTTCAAATACCCAAAATCATATTTGTCTGTCAAAAACAAACACATTTGAGCATCAAGAGTATCTTCTTCAGCCACTTCTTCTTTTATATACTTTTTGATATCTCTCACCACCTTTAAATCATATTCCATTCATTAATTGAATTATAATCTTACAGAAATTTCAGGTGTTAAACCATGTAATGTGTAAAATGCAGATGAAAAATAATCAAAAAACATTAATTTGAAATAACTATTTTCAAAACTGATCAAAAATTTCTTTTGAGTAGTTGAAATCAAACATAATTTTTGTTTGAAATAATCTTGAAGAATATTATAAATCTCTGAAATTGAAACAATATCTTTGACTTGAAAATCTTCATCAAAAAAAATAATTGAATTGAAAGTTAAAGCCAAATATAAATTTTCATCAGATTCTACACAAATAACATTACAACTAAAATACAGCTCTTCTTGAAGCATTTCTCCATAGTCACCCAAACTATTTTCAAATAATAACCAAACTAAATCAGATATATCCTCAGTTTCATATCTAAACTTTTTAAATTCAGTAACATTATCAGAAGTTTCAACTGCTAAATTTTTTAATTTTTCAATGTCAGTAGCATTTCCAAATAAGCATTCATCAATATTATTATTTTCTCCTGTCATTAACCAATATTCAATGGTTTTATTATTTTTTATTTCTTCCAACTCTGAAATTTGTTGCGAGTTTCTTCGTTCTTCCACTTTAGTTTGAGAACCAACATCAAAAGTTAGATTTACAGAACTACCCCAATTTCTTTTAGTTTTGACTTTAACTTTAATCCATTCTTGAAATACTTTAAACCATTTATCACGAACTTGTTTTGTTTAGTTTTATTTTTTGTTTACTTTGTTTATCTTTTGAACGAATTTCTATAATTTCTTTGTTTAATAATTTTATCCTGAATGATTCATATGAATCTGTTTTTCTTAATTCTTCAACAGTGACTATATCTTTTTTGGAGAATATTTTTTTAATATCAATCCCAATATAGCCAGTATAAAAACCATCTTCTTTAAGGGTAGCTGTTTTCTTTTTCCAACCTCTACGAAACATGGCATTTAAAATATCATCATCTTGTTGTATTCTTTTCATTTCAATTTCTCCATCAATGAGTTTCGTCATTGTTTAGTCGTTGACGAAAAATCAAAACTTCTTCTTTTATTGGCTGAAAGAAGAACTGCGGAAAATTAAAAGTTGTTTCATCAAAATAAAGTCTAATTGGATCCAGCAAAATTTATTTAAATAATTTGACAGAACAATTTACAAAGTGTACAATTTTTTTTTAAAAAATTTCTTCATCATCATCTGGTTCTAAATCTCTTCTTGTGTCTTGAAGAGAAGTTACTAAAGAACTTAACATTGAAGAAGTTCTTTCTTGATTATTTCTTCTGGTTGAATTTTGGTTTTGTGACTGAGATACTAAATGAAGCATCGCTGTAAGTGGTGAAGAAGTAAAAAGAATCGTCGAGGAAGGTACTTCTCGATTATCAGAATTTGGATTCGTTTTTCTGTAAGTTGAATACGTTTCCTAAAATAAAATTAATATTTTCTACTTAAAACAAACCTTGACAATTAAGTCAAATAATTTTTTCACCAATTTTTCATTTGAATCTAAGTACTCAGCAAATTCGTCAAAATCAAAAATTTCTTCTTCTTGCTTTTGGTTTTAATTTAATATTTTGTTTTTTTTGTTTACATTGTCAAGGTGAAGTTTTTCTCTTGATTCATTAAAAAGTTTTTTCATTTTTTTCAATACTATGGTATCAGGATCCTCTTGGTTGCATTTTCCCATGGTTGTGCTGTATGCCGTCAAAAACAAAAAAAAAGAGCAGTTGCCCAATGAAAACCTCTTTGTCTTCTATTTCTGATGATTGGTTTATTTCGTTATTAAGCTGGTTCTAAAATGCACGATTTCGAAGACAGTAATGTGTTTGAAACCTCTCCACAAGCTAAATGTGAACAGAAATACAAATTAATAACAGAAACTTTACTTGGAATAGCAACTTGGGTTTTCTCAATCTTTGGTTTTGCTTTGTTAATGTTGGCTGCTTTATATTTTTCAAATGTTATAGAGAACACAAAAGTTATTGAATGTGGTTCAAAATGTTCAATGCGTATTGTTGAAACAATACCGCATCAAGTTGATTTACAAACTAATGTTAAATCAACTTATTCAGCTTTTCATAAACTAATTACAGAAGCAAAGCATTCAATTAAAATCAGTGCATTTTATGTTACTCTCACAAATAATGCTCATGAAGGTAGTTTTTTTTTTTTTTTGAAGTAAATTTTTTAGGTAACGGAAAACTCGGAAATCAAATATATCATGACCTGATTGCAGCAAAGAATAAAACACCTTCAATACAGATAACAATTGTTCAAAATTTACCAAACGAAAGAATGCCTTCAGATGATGCAGAATTTCTTTATAAAACTGGAGTTGTATCAGAATTGGTGAATATAAACATGAAATCAGGTGTTCAACATGCAAAATTTATAATAACAGATGAAACAAGTTTGCATTCATTTATCTTGTTAACAAAAAAGATTTCTATTTAGGAAGTGCGAACATTGATTGGAGAGCATTATCACAAGTCAAAGAATTGGGTATTGTTGTTGAAGATTGCCCTTGTATGGCTGATGATTTATCAAAAATATATGGAATTTGGTTATATTTTGGTAAAACTTTAAATAGTACAATCTCGATGGGTTATCCAACAAAATTCGATACAAGTTATAATAGTAATAATCCTTTACTGTTGAAAGAGCAAAATTCAACTGTCACGTATTCAAATTTTATCTCTTCAAGCCCAGAGACGATAAATTCTCTTGGAAGAACAACAGAATTGACTGCTTTGATTAGTGCAATTAAAAACGCAAAAGATTTTGTTTATATATCAGTTATGGATATGGTACCTTTTGAAGTTTATGGGAAAAAACAACTTTATTGGGGTGAATTATTTGATTCAATTAGATTCGCTGTTTCAAATGGTGTAGATGTTAAGATTATCGTTTCTCAATGGAATTCAACAAAACCACAAATGTATACTGGTTTAGAAAATCTTCAAAATTTTGGTGATTTTTGTGTACCAAGAGGTGGTTATCAATGGTGTAATGGAAACATTACAGTGAAGGTTATTCAACTTCCAGGTTCATTTTCATTTTTATTGATTTTTTAAAAGATCCAACTGATTATGAACCATATCCATTTACAAGAGTTAATCATGCTAAGTATGTTGTAACCGATCAAATTTGTTACATTTCAACATCTAATTGGTCAAAAGATTATTTTTATTCAACCTTGGGAGTTGGTTTTTTTACAACAAACAAGAAGGTCAATTTAGATGTGAAAAACATATTTTTGAGAGATTTCAACAGCAAATTTTCAAAACATCTCAAAAATGTAATAAAAAATTCTTGATCAATTTTATTCCTTATTTATGATTGAAATAAATGACTTTGAAGATCATTTTAGTTGATAGTTTTTGATAAATTCTTTCATGAATTTCAAAAATTCATCAAAACTCTCTCAAATAGCCTACTCTAATTCAAAATTGGAAATATGTTTTTGATTGGTTTATTCTTTCTTCTAAAATGGATGTTGAAACAGCCAACAACTCCAACAAAGATGAAGAATTAGAGGACAATCAATTATTGCCACACGTAAAAAAAAGAAGTAAAACAAAATTAGAAAAATCAGAGAAAAATCAAGGTGTACTAGCCCTAATTGGACAAGGAATTCTGTTTTGTGTTTTAGTAATTCTAATTATAGGAGTATTAGTTGCATCTGTCGCTTCAATAATTTTATTTGCTGAAATTGACAATATCTTCAAAAATAATACACCTTGTGGAACTTCTTGTGAATTTTCTTTAGTTGAATCAATTCCAGATCAAATTGATTTACAAAGTCCTGAAGGTGTTTTAAAAACATCTGATATTTTCAAAAAATTAATACTTTCAGCTGAAGATAATTTAAAAATTGGAGCTTTTTATTGGACATTGAACAATACAAGAGACGATGCAGGAGGAAATGTAGGAAATGAAATTTTAGAATCAATTTATGAAGCAAAAAGAAAAAATCCAAATTTAAGAATCGAAGTTGTCCAACAAGCACCATTAGAGAGATTTCCAAATAAAGATACAGAAATCATGTTGAAAAATGGAATCATCTCGACAATCTCAAATATTGATGTCTCTAAATTATTTGTTGGTGGAGTTCAACACTCAAAGTTTCTGATTGCTGATGGAAAAGGTACCTTTTTATTTCATCTAAAAAACAATAGATTTCTATGTCGGTTCTAATAATTTTGATTGGAGATCATTCACACAAGTGAAAGAATTAGGTGTTTATGTTCAACATTGTCCTTGTTTAGGTCAAGATATAACCAAAATATTTGATTTATGGCAATACTTTGGAAGTGATTTGGACAATATTCCTTCTTCATCTTATCCAATCAGATTCGCTACTGACTTCACAGAATCACATCCTTTTAAAATATCACAAACTAATAGTAATGATTCATTCACAGCATTTTTAGCTCAATCACCACCATTGATTAAGGTTCCATCAAGGTCTTCGGATTTGACATCATTCTTACATTCAATTCATCATGCAGAAAAATTTGTTAATATTTCAGTGATGGATTTTTATCCATTTGAAATTTATGGTGAAGAAAAAAATTATTGGGATGAATTAGATATGGAAATAAAAGAAGCAATGTTACGTGGAGTAAAAGTCAATCTTCTAATCAGTAAATGGAATCATACAAATCCGGAAATGATTTATGCATTGGAATCAATGCAAAGTTTTTCTAAAATTTGTAATAATCCAAAATGGTGCAAAGGAGGAACTTTAACTATCAAATTATTTGAATTGCCAGGTAATTTTCATTTCATTTTAATTTATATAATAGATGCTGTTGGTTATCCTGCATCCGATTTTACGAGAGTAAATCATGCAAAATATATGATCACAGAAAATGAATTATTTATTTCAACTTCTAATTTTTCAGAAGATTATTTCTATAAAACATTTGGAATTGGATTTTTTGCAAACAGTCCACAATTAATGAATACACTGAAATTAATCTTCAATAGAGATTGGGAAAGTAAATACTCAACAATATTGCGATAAATTTTGAAACAATAAATTATCAAGAGTTTATCTTTTTTTCGATATATTGGGACTGTTCATCCAGTCCAATCACAAAAATTTAAAAAATCAAAGATGAAAATTATTCCCAGTTCTGAATTATTTTCCACTCTATTTTCAACCCTTGATTATTGTAGTATTGAACAATATTTTCCATTGAAGAATGTGAATAATATTTCTATGTCAAATAATTTTTATTTGATTTCAATCATAGAATATCATGGTATATTGAATCTTAGTTATACCATCAGAATATTTTTGAGAGAATCGAAAATTGAAGTATTGAATGTCATAAAATCATATAGGTATTTCTTTTTCATGTCTCAAACTTTAAAGTATCTTCAATTCTGTTTTTGAAGTTTTTTCATTTGATCAAGAAAAATGTAAAAATTCTATTGGCACTATCAAGTCAACATTTTCAATATTTCATTCGACCTGGGAAATAATAATAAACAATAAATGTCAAAATTATATTGAAAGACAATTTTGGAATCAAAATATATTTTTGATTCAAGACTCAAGTATTTAATGTTTTATGATGATCTAATTTTCAAGTTCGTAAAAATGAAGGAAAAATTGAAAAATTAGAAAATGAAAAGTATAGGATTCATTTTCCATTTGATGCTTTGGATATTCAAAATGCCATCTTCATTTCTTTTGTTTTAATTTTAATGATTGAAAAATGAAAAAAATTTTAAATTCAATTGGATAATTTATTAATTAAATAAATATTAATTTGTGAATAAATTGAAATAAAAAAAAATGAAATTGGAAATATTTTAATTCCAAAAATATAAAACATTGAATTATAAAATAATAATGAACCAATCAAACATGATACAAAAATTGAAGCCAAATTATTCTTAAAATTAAAAATCAAAAACAGAAAACATAAACCCCAGAAATAACTTTTGAATATAAATATTAAAATTAAATTAAAAAATAAATTAAAATAAAAATATGAAAAATAGAAGATTCTTAAACTTGAAAATGCCAACAGTATTCTTAACAAAATTTTTAAAACAAAAATTTGTTCAAAATTGTTGAAAATATGTTTGAAGTCAAATAATTCAAAGATGAAATTCAAGATTTCAAAGCTGAAAATAAATGTCAAAATTTTGTGAAATTTGTTGAACAAATAAATTCCAAATAATGAAATAGAAAAACTTGAAATAAGAATAAGTTGTTCTAAGTGAAATAAATTTGAAATTTGAAATTCTAAATGAGTGATTAATTTCTTTAAAAACTCGGAAAATAGTTCATATTGTTGTTTTTCCATTAAATTGATTTTTAAAATTGAGAAGTGTTCCAAAAAGAATGAAATATAAAAAAAGTAGAGAAAATATTTTGAGTTATGAATTATTGACAATTTTGTAAGTTCAAAGTTGGTCAATTTTTCTTTTTCACTTTCAAATTGTTCCAAGCTCATTTTCTGACAAAATTTATTTGTCACATCATGTTTATTAGTTTTCTTTGGGTTTATAGAACTAAAATCTACAATTTTGTCTTCCTCTTCCACTTCATCATGAAAAGAAAATTTTACCATTTGATTGGACAGTCAAACAAAAAAAAAGACACATGCATGTGTCTAGAAATGCAAACTGAAACTTTCAAAAAAAAAAGAGAATCATTTATTTTGACTTTTTTTGAAAAAGATGAGAAGGATGAATTTCTGATCTTAGACTGAAACACGTTTCACAAAGATAAAAAGGTCTTGGACAATTTATACATTCATATCTGTTAATATCAAGATTAACAGAACAATGAGAGCAACTTTTTGTTTGAATTACTGGACTTTGTTTTACAAATGGGTTTTGAATGTTGTTGCTTGAGTTTACAGAAAATGATTGAGGTTGTTGGGAATATTCTCCATTATGTGTATTATTTACAACTTGAAAAGAATTTGAATTTGATGGTGATAATCTACTTTGACTAAATGATTGAGATGATGAATTTTGATTTTGTAAAAATGGTTGAAAGTTTGTTGAAGAATTTTGATTAAATGTGACATTTTGTTGTTGTTGAACAGGTTGGTGATTTTGTGATTGTTTTGGTTGTTGAAATGAATTTTTTTTTTCAACTTTTGGAGACGAAACAATAGAAGCATCTTTTTCTGTTTTGAATGAAGTTTTGACATTTTCTTCCAATTTTTCGTCTTCAATAACTTTTAAAATGATTAACATGAAATTTATAACTTACAAGTGATTTGAAGGATTAATCCTTGTGGTGTTCTTTTTAAAGCCTCTTGGAATTCTTTTTCTGTATCACAATTAACCCAATCCTTATCATCATCTAAATATTTTACGATAAATTGTTTTTTGATGATTGACTTATTGATAAGAACTTGAAAAACTTCTGTTAAAATTTTTTGAAATGAATATGGAGCTGTTGTTTCAAATCGTCTAGTTTCTGATTTGAAAAATACTTTCACTGGTAATCTTTGAGTCATTTGTTTTCCTTGTTGAAAAGAGATTTGTTGTTTGTTTGGGTTTGGACGAAAACTCATTGATTTTATTTTTCGAACTTGAAGAAACAACACTATTGGACAGAAGTATTTAGAACCAAATCCAACAATTTTTAAAAAGAATTTTTTTATTTATCTTTTGATATTTTTTGGAAAGTTTTGTGGAACAGGATAAATTGGTTTTTGAATTGGAATTTCAGGTTCTCCAACAAGAATTCTTTTAAATTGATGAAATTGAGTGTGGAATTGAAATCTGATTTGATAACAACTTTCACATAAATCATAATCTGAACAAGTTAAACATTTGTATCTTCTTCCAGTGAAGTTTTGCTTTGAACAATTATCACAAGCAACTCCTTTGTGAACTTCAATCGGTTCAACTGGTTTAATAGGTTGTATAGGATTGACTTTAATCGGTTTTGCAATCTAAAAAAATGTCAGTTTTTTTTTTTTTTTTTTACTAATTTGAATGGATGATTGTTTGAATGAAAGTTTGATCTTTTTGGAAAACAATCTTCACATAAATCAAAATCATCACATTGTGTACATTGAAATCTTTTTCCTGTGAAATTTTGTTTTTTGCAATTATCACAAGCAATACCAGTATGTGGTTCAACTGGTTCCAAAACAGGTTTTATAGGAATCAATTCTGGTTGTTTTACAACTTCAGCTGGTTTATTAATCTAAAAAAATTAAAAATAAATGGAAAAAAATTCACCAATTTGAAAGGATGATTTTTAGCATGAAATGTATCTCTGCTTGGAAAACATGATTCACATAAATCATAATCTGAGCATGATAGACATTGATATCTTTTTCCAAAAAAGTTTTGTTTATGACAACTATCACAACAAATACCCACATGAGGTTCTGTTTGTTTTTCTTCTGGTTTTTGTGGTTGAATGAATTCTTCTTTTTTAACTTCTTGTTTTTTTTCAAATTGTAAAACTTTTTTTTAGTTGTTTTTATTTTCTTACGGTCAACTTTTAATTTTAAAGCTGGTCCTAAAGAGTTATTCAAGGCATCAACAAATTCTTCTTCTGTATCCATGTTTACCCAATCTCCATCCATGTCTTCATAGAAAAGACGGAATTTTGTTGTGTCTACGTTTTTTTCTTGTAATTGTTTGAGTGATTCAAGCACAAGTTGTTTTAAATTTGTTGGGAAATTGATTTTGAAACGTCTGATTTCTCCATTATTGAAATAAATTTTGACTGGCATTTGGTTTGGTTGTACATTTAAAAAGGCAAATGAGTTGGTCAAGTTGTTGATGTTGTAGTTCATTGTTGGTCTGACGTTCAAAGTTGAAGATCTATAAATAAGATTTTTGCACCAATAATATTTGAAAAGAAATTCGATGTAAAAATCGATAAAATAGAGAATAAATTACAAAAAAATTTTGATGAAAAAACATAAATTCAAGAAGACTGTTGATTGGTCCAATAGGCGAGTGATGTTTCGACAGTTGAGAAGATTGAATAAGGTGAAGAAGGCATTTCTTTCTTCACAAAAAATGTTTTATCCAGGAATAAAAATATCAGACGCAGACCTTGCTCAAGAAATTCATAATGCTCAAGAAACACCTCCTACACTTTTAAATTTACAAGGATTGTACGACTTTGGAAATACACGGTCACGTTTTCATCTAGCAGAATTCATATATAAAGAATTTCCTATTAGAATTGCTCGTCAAATTCGACAAATTGATCAATTTCCTTATGGTACTTTTTCCTTCAAAAATAATTTTTTTTTCCAGGATTTTGTTTAATGCCAACAATTCAAAAAATTCGAGCTATCCATGTAGAAACTTTCAAAGAATTACTGGAACATGATTTCAGTGCTGAAAATGAACCAGAATTTTACAAACTCATTTTAAAAATTAAAAACAGACATTCAAGTTTTTCTAATATGGAAAGAGGTTTATTTCATCTGAAAAAAGAGTTGAAAGATACTTTATTTGCTGGTTCAGATATTTCTGAATTTCAAGATATTCATGAATCAATCGATGCTTTCTATTTACGTCGTATTGGCTATATGGTTTTGTTAGGTCAATATATAAATGTTTATAATTCAGGTGAAGATGAGAATTATGTTGGTATTATAGATCAAAATTGCTCTCCAAACGTTGTAATTCAGAATGCGATAGCCAAAGCACAATTTTTATGTGAAAGATATCATTCAGTTTATCCACAAGTGACACTTCATGTAAGAACCAAATAATTTAAACTTAAAAAAAAACAAAGGGTATCAAAGATTTGACATTTCCATTTTTACCAGGTCATTTATTCAAAATTGTTTTTGAACTATTGAAGAATTCAATGCATGCAACTGTTTTATTTCATGGAAAAGATCAACCATTACCAAATATCAGAGTTATTGTTGCAGATGGTGAATTATTCAATGATATCTCCATTAAAGTCTCTGATGAAGGTGGTGGTTTTCCAAGAAGTTGTTTAGATAAAGTTTGGACATATTTATACACAACAACAGAATACGATGAAGACTCTTTGGATGATATATTATATCAACCTGGATTATGTGGAATTGGTAAAAAAAAGAAGTTTTTTAACATTATGCAGGATTTGGTTTACCTATTGCAAAGAATTATTCAAAATATTTAGGTGGAAGTTTGAATTTATTACCATTAGAAGGATATGGTACTGATGCTTATTTGTATTTGAATAAATTAACAGATGATAATGCAGAATTAGATTAATTTATAAATTTTACATTTTTATTTCTATACATTTTTAAATCTGTATTCGATTTCAATACAACTTGTGACAAATTCTATTCCATATTCATCAAATCTTTTGGTTTTTTTTAAATCCCAGGTTATGTGTCGGTTTGAATATTTTGTGTTAACAGAAGTCAAATATTTTTTTGCTTTTTTTTCGAACTTACAAAAAATGTTAAAATTTTGATTATTAATGTACTGATGTTAGAGAGTATATTGTCGGTATTAATGACATTCCTAAGCTTATTGGGCAGCAAACAAAGCCCAGAAGCATTTTATTTGTTTGTGGTACAAGTGTTGCAAAATGTTTGTTTATTAGTTTGATTTCTTTTTTGTATTCTTCTTCTGTGATCTAAAAGTTAATGATGATTGAATCTTACAACGTCTCGTAGTTGTTGAGGGTATGTCGTGTCAAAATTGATAGAAAAGTTGTTAACCCGAACATTTCCAACTTCTTGTACTTCGAAAGTAGCGAGAGATGGTGTAGTTTCTTCATAAAGGAGTTGTTCCTTTTGTACTTTGTTTGTTGTGTTCATGTTTTCGGAAAATTTTCAGTTGATTGATCTTCAAGTAGTGCATGATTGGTTATGTGGATGATTGGAAGATAAATAAGGAAAAAAAAATAGCCGAATTGGAGAATTCTAATAACAGTTTTCAGAATTACTAATGTTAAATATTTTGTTCTATCACCATGTATGAACAATTTTCGGGTAATTTATTTCGAACTGGTTTTATTGGTTTATTCTTCAAACCAACAAAAAAATGAAAACACTTGTCATTCTTTTTCTATTTGTTTTTTTATTTTTTGCAACACATGGACAATTAACACAAGCTCAAAAAGATACACTTCTAGCAAAACATAACAGCCTTCGACAAAGTGTTTTGAATCCTCCAGCCGAACCTGGCACTATTCCTGATTTGACTTGGGACGATACACTTGCGGAAATTGCTCAAAACTACACAGAAACGTGCACAGGAAGTGGAAATTTAATAGACCATAATGTTGGTAGATCTAACAACTATCCAGGTTATGTTGGTGAAAATATTTATGGATCATCTGGAGCAGTTTCAAACTTTGGAAACGCAGTTCAACTTTGGTTTAATGAAGATGTATATTATACTTATGACAGCAAAAGCTGTGCAACAAACCAAGTCTGTGGCCATTACACGTATTTATTTTTTTTTCTTAATTCTTTTCTCAAAAGTCAAGTGGTTTGGGCAAAAACTCTTAAGGTTGGATGTGCTTATTTTTACTGTTCGAATGTGAAGTATGGATATACAGTTTTGTGTAACTATTCACCTGGAGGAAATTATAACAACGAATTTCCATATGTTAAAGCAATTGCTCCTCAACCAAGTCCTTCACCAACACCTATCACTTGTTTTGGTAAAGCACAAAGCGATTCTACTGTATGTTCTGGTCAAGGATCTTGTACAGCAACGGATACTTGTTCATGTAATACTGGGTACACAGGAAATCAATGTCAAACCGTTAAATGCTTTGGTAAAGCTGCTACTGATTCTACTGTATGTTCTGGCCAAGGTGCGTGTACTGGAGTCGACAAATGTTCTTGCACAAATGGATATACTGGAACACAATGCGAAACAGCACCTCCAAAACCAAGTCCTTCACCGATTCCTCATGCCAGTCCTTCACCAAAACCGATAACGTGCTTTGGAAAAACACAGAGTGATCCGAATGTTTGTTCTGGTCAAGGTACATGTACAGCAACAGATACTTGTTCATGTAATACTGGGTACACAGGAAATCAATGTCAAACCGTCAATTGCTTTGGTAAAGCTGCCACTGATTCGACTGTCTGCTCAAGTCAAGGAACTTGTTCTGGTGTTGATAAGTGTACTTGTAATACAGGATACACTGGAAACCAGTGCCAAACAGTTACCTGTTTTGGAAAAGGATCTACAGATTCAACTGTTTGTTCAGGTCAAGGTACATGTACTGGAGTCGATACTTGTAGTTGTAAAAATGGATATACTGGAAATCAATGTGAAAATTCTCCTCCAACAATGTCACCTACTCCTTCGATGTCAAAAGCTCCAGAAATTACATGCTATGGTATAAAATCTACTGATTCTACTGTTTGTTCTGGAAAAGGCAATTGCATATCTCAAGACACTTGTAAATGTAACGCTGGATATGGAGGTGATAAATGCGATGCAGAATATTGCTTTGGAAAACCAAAAACAGATCCTGCAGTTTGTTCTGGAAATGGACAATGCACTGGACCAAATACTTGCCAATGTAAAACGAATTATGTTGGAGCTTCTTGTGCGGATGCTATTTGTTTTGGTGTTAGTGGAAACGAAAAAAATGTTTGTTCAGGAAATGGGATTTGCAGTTCTCCTGATGTATGTACATGCTTTCCAGGTTATTTTGGCACAAAATGCGAATCTATTTCATGCTTTGGAAAAAAATCAACAGATGTCTCAGTTTGTGGAGGAAAAGGTACTTGCGTCTCACCAAATAGTTGCAAATGTAATGCTGGTTTTAGAGGTCTTGAATGTGATTTAAGTCAATGTAGATTGACAGAAAAAGGTGTTTGTAATTCAAGAGGTATCTGTATTGGAGATAATTCATGCCAATGCAATGCAGGGTACAATGGAACTGTGTGTGACTTACCAACATGTTTTGGTGATTCTAATCCGAAAACTACATGCTCTGGAAGAGGAAAATGCACTGGAATTGATACGTGTGAATGTGAAACAGGATCTTCTGGTACAAAATGTGAAATTTTAAGTTGTTTCAATGTTGCTGCGAACGTCAATACGGTTTGTTCAGGAAATGGCCAATGTATCGGTATTGATCAATGTAAATGCGATGCCAATCATGCAGGAGAGAAGTGTGACAAAACTGGTTGTTTTGGATTACTTCCAAATGATTTAAATGTTTGTAATGGACGTGGAAATTGTACAACAGCACAATGTAGTTGTCATTCTGGATATTCTGGAAATGAATGCGAAGTTGCCACATGTTTTGAAATATCTTCAACTGGAGCTACTGTGTGTTCAGGAAATGGAAAATGTGTAGACACAGACAAATGTGAATGTAAAGAAGGTTATATTGGAGATAAATGTGAAACTCAAGTTTGCTATGGAAAACTTCCAACTGATCCACAAGTTTGCTCAGGAAAGGGAACGTGTATTGGGCCAAATCAATGTAATTGCAATACTGGTTATACTGGAACTATGTGTGATGCTATAATTTGTTTTGGAACTTCTTCTACTTCTTCAAAGGTTTGCTCTGGGAATGGAAAATGCACTGCACCAGATATTTGTACTTGTAACAAAGGATTTAATGGAGACACTTGCGATAAATTTACATGTGCTGGAAAAGCACACAACGCACCTGATGTATGTAATAGCAGAGGAAAATGTATTTCATCTGATAAATGTACTTGCAATTATGGATATGCAGGAAATGACTGTGAAATATTTGCCTGTGATTCTATTTCGTCAAATGATGTCAAAGTTTGTAACAGCAGGGGAAAATGTTTAGGACCAAACAAATGTAGTTGTGATGAAGAATATTCAGGTAACTTCTGTGAAAATTCAGAATGTTTTGGCTTGTCAAGTTTAAATAAAACAACTTGCTCAGGTCATGGAAAATGCCAAGCAACAAATCGTTGTGAATGTAATTATGGGTACACTGGAGCTGATTGCAACAGCATCAATTATGGTTTGTTTAAAGGAAGTGCTTCAAGATTTTCAATTTCATTTCTTCTTTCTCTTTTCTTGTTTATTGTAATCATGTTGTAATAAATCTTCTTTCTAAAAATTTTACTTTGATGTATTCAGCCTGTTCTTTCTATTCTTGGAGACTTTTTAATCTAATCCAGATGATTGCTGTTAAATAAAGTCCGAAAGGAGATGAGACCGTATAATATACCTCAAGATTTTCTTTCTGAATAACAAAAAAAAATGCTGTTTACAAGGCTATTGGCAAAAAGTTTTAGATAGTTTTATTCTGTTTTAATACAACACTGAAATTCATTTCCAAAACATGGACATGACCAAAAATGAGTGATAAATCTGAAATTTTGGAGCCCTTCCTTTGTAATACTCTTTGAATTTAATATTTCTTTGACAATTATGTTGGTGAGTTTAGAAAAATCCGATTGGAGGAATTCGATGGTTGAGGTTGAAGTGAAAGAGGTGCATTTTTTTGTTTTAGTTCATGGAAACCACGGACAAAAAGAAGACTTTGATGAAATTGAAAAAGTTATCTTATCAATAGAAGAATACAAAACAATCACAGTAAAATATCAAAATAATAAAAAATTAGTTAAAATCAGAAGTCAATGACAATACTCATTTAGGAATAGAAGTAGGAGGTAAAAAATTAGCAAAAGAAGTACAATCAAAAATTACTAAAAAAAAAAAAAGATTTTGGAATTTGTTGAAAAAGAATCTGAATTTTTCAAAACTGAAAAAGAAATTAATTTTTCAATTATTGGACATTCTTTAGGAGGTCTTTATTCAAGAAATTGTTTGAAATTTCTTTGGCAAAATGATTTTCAAAAGAAATTTCATTTTAAAAAATATATTTCTCTCAGTTCACCTCATTTAGGATCAAGAAGACCAAAAGATGGTTATTTAAATTATATTTGGGGTAAATCTGTTGATTGGTATTTGACAATAATTGGTCAAACTGGTTACGAATTAGGTAATTCAAAAAAAAATCAAAATATTGACTTGTTAAAAGGACAATTTGATGAAGAACAATTACTTTTGAAAATGAGTAAAGAAAAGGAATATATTGAACCTTTAAACTCATTTGATTCAAAGATTATCATTTCCATTTCTCATTATGATGTTCCTGTTGGTTATTCAAGTTCAGCATTAACTCATTATAATCCTCATAAACCATCAGAATATGGTTCAATAGGATACACTATATTAGATAGAAACAAAGAAATACCAAAATATGAAAAAAATGAAACACAAAAATATATTGTAGATAATTTTGAATCAATAGAAATTGATATAGAAATGATGGAAAATTTGAATAAAATTAATTGGGAGAAAATTGATATTGAATTTCAAATTGATGCATATTCAAGAAGAATATGTGTTCATGATTTAATAATCAAAAAAAAATCAAAAATTCCATTCATGAATTCTGATGAATTAGAACAAACAGGTGAGGAATGGCTTTCAAAAGATTTTTTAAAAATTATCAAAAAATAATATCCTTTTTTTATTCAGATTTTATGGTGAATTCAAATTTTGAGAATTCTGATCCTTTTTTCAAGAAGAATAAGAATTTCAAAATTTTTGATTTCATTTTCATTTTTGGTAAGATGATTTTTTTTTCATTTTCCAATAATTGTTTCTGATCTGTAACTATATATGATAGTTCTTCTATTTCTCCATCTTCTTTAGTTACATAGCAATCAACAAGATAGTTTTGAAGTGAAAAATTTGTCACAACGAACATCTTGATCTGGAAGGTTGAATTTTGTTTCATTTTCAGTATTTGTTTATTGTAGATTGTTGTTTTCATTTTTCCATCTATTGATATCTTTATTCTTGAAATATGAAGAAAATTTGATTGAAAAAATGACTGTTGGTTTCGTTTGATTTTTTCTTCAAAAGTTTGATATTCAGGATTACCATCATTCTCATTCAAAAGTGGTTTCAACATGTCTCCACTATTCCTCTTTGTTATGTCCCTGAAGATGCTCATCCTCTTACTTTGCTCTTGAAAATTCAAATAGAAATAAAAATACCCTTTTTGATATTTCGGCGAATTAAATTGTGATCAGTCCCACTTATAAGATCAGCACAAAAAAAGGAAAAAACCAATCAAAGTCATAATGTCCTCGATTGGAAAAAGAGTGCAAGAACAGATCTTGGAAGCAAATTTTGGGGAATCTTTAAACGAATATGAATTAAAACATCTTTTGAGGTTGGTGAAAAATATTTGTGACCAAGATTAAGGAAAGGAGCTGCTACAAGAAATACTGAATGATGTTGAAGACTATGCAAAGTGTTTTCAAAGAAACTTACAAAAAGAAGATGATGAAGAAAATGAAGAAGTTTTTGACTTCACTTTTGATCAAAAGTCACTTGAAATTTTCAACGAATCCCTTCAAAAACAAATCAAAAAGATGGAATGGAAAACTAAATGATCCAAGTTATGAGTAGATCAGAAACCTAAATTAAATACAATTTATTTTTTAGCTCTTTTGAAAACTTCAATTTCAGATACAGTAAAATTATAAGAACCAGCTAAAAAGTTTTTAGCTCCATTTTGACCATAAGTTTGACCTTCTATTTAAAAATAATTTGAATTTACCTGGACAAGTGAATGAATGTCCCAAATTTGAATAATTTGAATTTCCTGTATTACAACCATTACCTGCAATATATAAATCATGACCACCTCCAAAACAAGGTCCATATGAAGAATAATCACTTTAACAACAAATTAAAAATGAAATTGAAATTACTAAAATGAGTATTGATTTGAAAGATGAGGTCCATTATTTGGTAGTTTTATCGGTTTCTTTAATGCATTCTCCAAAGAAAAAAGAAATGTTTTTGTGTTAAAAACATACCTTCCAGCAGAACTCCAACTTTGAGGTACATAAGCTCCAAAAATATAACCATTTGAAGATTTTATAACAACCACATTCTCTCCTTGATTATTTACCTTTTCTAAAACATGATGTTTTTTAATTTTTTTTTTTTTCAAAGTCTTACGATGAAAATTTGAAGAACTAAAACCATCTTTTGAACCACAATAACAACGAACCCAATCCTTTGAAGATTTTGATTCAATCATTTTACTTAATTGAGTCATATGTTTATTTGATAAGAGAGTTGAATTTCTGAACGTTGGTTCTTTTAATTCTTCAGCAAAGTATTCATTCATTCCATAAAATTCAACTTCTCTTAAAAGAATTTCTCTTTCTAAATCGTCTTCTGGAATATCCAACTTTTGAATAAGTTTTTGATTCAGGCTTACTTTTGAGTTTGTTCTTAAACAATTTAATATTTTTGCAAAAGGTTCTGGTGGTCTATCAAGGAAATAACGACCTTCAATATCTTTTGAACCTGGATCATATCTCCCAGAAAACATTGCTATTCAATTAAATTAAAAATAAATTCAAAACCTCCAAGCATTGTTCCTTTCATGTTGAATTATTAATTTTTGTTTTTTACCTTCAGCTCTTAATAAAGTTGATTTTAAGGTTGTAAAATGTTTTCCACCAATGTTCAACTCTATGACTGATTCTTTTATTTGATATTTATCTGATAGTGCTTTTTGTTCATCTTCAAATTTTTTTTTTTCGAGTAGAAATTGTTCATATTCTATTTCTAAATCTTTTGTTACCTTTTTTGTTTGCTCCATCAACTCAAGAGCCATTTTTTGAAGTGGTGCTGCTCTTTTTTCTGTTGAAGTCATTCTTGTTGAGCCAATCAAACAATTTTGATCTAATTATAGCATTTTTCTATCAGTTGAGATTAAACTGTGTTGAGGAGGGAATACTCAAAGAATCAAGTTTTATTGTGAAAGTACAATGATTGGTCAATTATCCCAACGTTTTCAAATTTGATTTCTCACTTCACAAGATGAAGAACATTTTTCAACAATTCAAAAGCAATGGTGAAGACTCAAAACATTTAAATTCACCAAAAAAATCACCAAGAACTTCAGAAAAATCTAATATCTTTTCACCAAGAAAAAAAACAGAAACTGAAAAAACTGAAAAAAGAATGTCAAGTAATTAAGAAACATTAAAAATGATTTTTAAGGAACATCAACCAGATCATTAAGGGAACAACAACATATTGAAGATGATCATCAAAAAATTGAAAGATTAACTTTAGAACTTCAAGGTTTTATGCAAACAAGTCAACGACAAGAATTAACCATTTCCAAATTAAAAAAAGTTTTAGAAGAAAAAGAATTAGAAATACAAAATATGAAAAGAGAACAATTGAAACAAAAAAATATAAACTTATTAAAATCAAAGGAAAATAAAAAAAAAATTAACGAATCAGAATCACAACAGAATTCAAATGGAACTTCAGAAGATGAAGAATTTGTATTGGATGAATTTGAATTCAGAAAAATAAAGAATGAAAATGAAAATTTAAAATTACAATTAAATGATCAAAAAGAAGAAAATAGATTAATGAAAGAAAAAATGAGAAAATTGATTGATGATCAAGCAGTTGAATATGAAAATCAAATAAATGATTTTATCAAAGAAATATCAGAAGTAAAAATATCTAAAACATAGATTAAAATATTTAAAAAAATAGTTACGAGCTGATCATTTACATGAACTTGAATTATTAAAAATTGAAAATAAAAAATTAAAATCAACGAATAATATTACAACAAAACCTGAAGAAAATAATGATCATTCAAAATCATATATTTCTAAATTAGAAGAACAAAACTTAAGTTTAATGAAAAAAGTAGATTCAAAACAAATGGAAATTTTGAAAAAAGAAAAATCAATTTCAAGATTGAACATTCAAAACAGAGTTAGGGTATCAATGGCAAGAAAAATAAGAGATGGTCTAGATGATGAAATTCCATTTGTTACTACAGATCCTGGAAATTCTTTGGGAAGATTTGTTTCAGACGTTGGATACAATTCAGATGATGATGCAAAAGAGATTATCAAAGATGTTATTGAAAAAGTGAAACAAAAAGAAAATTTAGAAATCATCAATTTCTCAAAAATGAATGCTACTGATGCAGACATAGCTGAATTATTTGAAGCTCTAATTCAAACTGATAATCAAAATGTCAAATCAATTGATTTATCTTATAATGAAGATATTAAAGGAGATGCAATGGATGAGATTGTTTCATTTTTACAAAAAACAACTCATTTAGAAGAATTATTTCTTGAAGGTTGTCCAGTTCGTAATTTTGAAGTAAAGAAATTAATCTCAGCTTTGAGAAAGAATTACACATTAATTCAGTGTACAGCTGGTTTGTATGAAACTGATATGGATATTGATATAATAGAGGCATTATTGGATAGAAATTATGAAAAGAGATTGGAAGATTCAAAATAATTAGAAAGAGATTTATATTTTTAATAATTTCCTCTTCCTCTACCTCCTCTATGATATCCACCTCCTCTGTGATATCCACCACCTCTTGGATAATGTTGAAATTGATCTCTTTGATGATATCCACTTCCGTTATTACTACCTCTTGAATCTCTTTGTTCATATTTTCTTTCAGATTTTGAATCTCTAAAGAAGGAACCAAATGCTTCTATTGCATCCTTTTGATCATTTGAATGTTCTCTTTTTGAATTATGTTCATTTCTTATTTGTACTTCTTCTTCTGGTTCTTCTGATTCATAATCAACATCTGTTAAAATTCTTGATGATTCAAATGATAAACTTCTATTGAAATTAAAAATTTGTTTTTTTGAAAAGATTGATAATTGTTCAGTTGCTTTGAATTCTTTGAAATTGAGAAGTGAATTTTGTCTTAAATTGATAATGAAATTTTTCAAATTTTCATCCATATCTAAATTTTGATATTTTGAAATATTTTGACAAATTTTCTTTACTATTGGTTGTGAAGTATAATTACTTAAAACTGAAATAAAACTAAAATCTGATAATAAAGAATAAACACCAATTTCAGATGATGAAATGGTATGAATTGTTTTCATTAAATCTTGTTCATTCTTAACACATTTTTTAAAAAGAAATTCAATAATTTTGAGATAATGTTCAAAAGAAGGTAATCCTGAAATTTCATCAAATAAAGTTAAATTTTGAATGACTTTTAAAACAATTTTTGGATTATTTTCAAATTGATCAAATTTAAGTATTAACCAATTCATGGATAGATCCATTAAATTAAAATTAGTTTTAAAAAATGGTTCTTTTGTTAAAATTTGAATCATACTCAACAATTCGAATTCAGTGAATATTTTGTTTTTAACAACAACCAATAATGTCAATACTTTTTCTGATAATTCTAATGATAAATTTGATACTTTGAATAGTAAAAGAGTAAGTTCTTCAATGGAATCTAAAAATGTTTGAATATTTCTTTCAAATAAATCAAAGTTTTTTTCAATCATTTCTTCCCATTTACTTCTTAAAGTAATAAATTGTTTTTCAAAATCTTTATCTTTTGTGTTCAAATTAAATGATTCAAAATCTTGTTGTGAATCTAAATTTGATGTGACCATTGGAATTGGTGTTGGAATTAAATCAGTTAGAAGTGAAATTATTGAAAATGATTTTTCATCATTTAATGAAAATATTTCATCTAAAATCCATTCTTCAGAGTTGTAATCTTTGATCCACATTTGAATAATTTTACAAATGTTCATTCTAATTTTTTTGATTTTATTGACTTTTCCAAGTGTCTGAGTAGATATTGATAATTGAAAATATTCTAACTTTGAAATGATCTGATAAGTTTTGAATAATGTTTTCAAAATTTCAATTTGTTTTTCTTTTGATAATTTTGGTTTTGAATTCAAAATATTTAATTGAAATGATGATAATGAACATAAAAATGAAATGTATAATTCTTCATTTGATTTTTTACCATTGAATTTCTTTATATTTTAGAAGTATAATAAAAACGAACTTCAAATTCTGATGAAATGTATAAAAGAAGATCTCCACATAATCCAATGAAATTTTGATCAACCAATGAATTACATAACTTCAAATTCTTTTGAGTGATAGTTGATAAAATATGTGTTGAAAAAATCAATGCATTTAAATCACTTTGAGCAATAAATTTAGTTTTTTGAACTTTTTCAACATTAGATACAAAGAAATTCAAAAATTCATCAAACTAAAAAAATGAGATTTTAAAAATTGATTACTCCATTAGTTTTTAGTATATTAAATGGTACTACTGATGATAAAATTTCTTCACGTGGTCTACTTAAATCAATTGGTACATTATTATAAACAATATCTAATGGTAATTTTGAATTAAAAAATAAAGCAATTGAATGATCATCTGTTAATAAAGAAACTAAAAATTTTAACATGAAATGAGAATCTTTGATTCTTAAAATTTCATCATAAAAATGATTAATTGATAAACATGAAATTATGGCTTCTTTACCCATTGCTGATTCAGAAATTTCAAAGAGTACATTAAGATGATCATGATTTTCAAATAATGAATCTAATAATAACATTGAATGAATATGAAATGAAAGTAAAAGAGACAAATGATTTGAATCAATATATTCTCCAGTTGAACTTAATGGACCATAATCAAAATTTTGATGTTGTTGTTTTGATTCATTTGAGAAAGAATTAATGATACTTAAACTATTTTGATAATTTCTACAAAATAAAATAACTCCATCTTGTGTTTTTAATAAACAAAATAAAAGTGTTTGAATTTGATTTTTAATTAATTCATAATCTTTTTCATTTTTAATTTTTTTTACCTTTTGTAAAAGTAAACAAATTGAAGTAACAAATTTATGAGTTTCAGCAATTTGAAAAAATTTGAACTTTTTATAAATCGAATCTTTTGTGGTAAATTCATCAAATGATTTTTCAAAATCAAATAAACAATCTGATTGTTTGAGAATAATTTGAATATCCTTGAAAAAGATATTAAAAATAAAAATGATTCAAACATTCATTTGATCAAAAATATCATTCAAATTTTCAACTTGAAAATTATCAACCATCCTTTGAAAATCAACAAATAATTTGTTAATTTTCATATAAAACAAAATAATTGAATGATAGTTTTGAATTTTTCTTGAATTTGAATCTTTAAATGATTCAATTAAATTAGCAACTTCTTTTTTCTATTTCCATTAATATTAGTAAAATCAAAACCAAACCTTCATTTCATCCATAAAAAAATTCAAAATTGATGGATATTCTAAAATTCTAACAAGAAAATATAAAACATTTTCTTTATCAACATGATCATCTTTTAACATTGATAATATTAAATCTAATAAATTCAATTTCTAAAAATAACATAAAAATAAAAAACAATTTTAAAATACGTTCTAAAATAAAATTAAATAAGATTTAAAATAATTATATAAATACATTCAAATATAAATGGAAAGCTTGATTTCCAATTTTCAATAAATTTAACAACAATGCTAAATCTTTTTTAATATAATTTTCATTTTCATTTTTTAAACATAAATCTAAATGTTTTAAAACTTTTTCTGTTGTTTCTTTTAAAAATGTTAAATCACTATTCCAATTATTGGAATAATTTGAATAATTTTCAAAAATGTAATTCAAAACATCAATTTTAGCATCATTAAATGGTATAAAACGTGAATTTGAAAGTTCAGTTTCTAAATTTAATAATTTGGTTCCATTTGTTGATAAATTGTTAATATTACCTAAATGTTTTAAATCAGTGAATTTGTAAAGTGGGAATTTCTTAACTAATTGATGAATGTTTGTAATTTGACTGAAATTGTATTTTTTTTGTTTGATTTCTGATTCTTCTACTGTTTTGAATTCTCTTTCTCTTTTCTTTGTTGATTTTGGATATGGTGGAACTTTTTCTTCAAATTTGATTCTGTCACTTTCTCCTTCACCAAATTCACCATAAATTGTCAATGCTAAATGTTGAAAAGCACCTTTGACAATTAATTTATCAAGTAAAACCTAAAGAAATTATTTTTTTTTTTTTTTACGTTTGGATTAACGTCACAATAATTGTTATCAAGAAATTCATAATGAAAAGGTTCAGCAATAGGTTGATAAGTATCAAGTTCTTGTTTTAAATTGTTTGAATAAAAATCTAATCTCATGCTTGGTGGAGTAGTAAATAATCTAAGTGGTTTTAGATACTGATGAGGTGTTTCTCTTCCTTTGTGGTGTGGTATCACTTTTATGGTATGAATATAAACAGGCCTTTTGAAAACAATAATATCAAAATGTTCGCTCAAATAATCATGAGGCAAAAACCCAAAAAACAAAATCTTCATCTTCGTTGTTGGTGCTCTTTTGATTGGTTGTTTTGTTCAAATTGAAGTTTTGGATGTTTTTATTGGATATTTTGTTCAAAGAAATAGAATATGGAAGAATACTATCATCCGCTGCCTGATGAAGTTTTGCAAGAAATTTTTTCTTTTTCACCACTTAGTACATTACTACAACTTTCTCTTGTGAGTAAGTCTTGGTATGAGTTACTCATGAAAAATACATGTTCTACCAGAATTTGGAGAAATTTATCCTATAAAGCATTCAAGAACTCAACTTATATTGATAAAGAAACTCAAAAGAAAATGAATTTTGAAGATTGGAAATTTTTATCAATGAAATTGAATAGTAAAAAAAAAAAAGAAAAATATTTAATGGAAGTAGAACTAAAAAAAGAAAATATAAAAATATATGGCGAAGAAGATGAAAGTACCTTTGAAAATAGTGTGATATTAAAAGCCGTTGAAGCTTCAACTGTTGATTTTTCAGGTCAAGATTTAGACCAAACTAGACTTGAACATTCAATGCATAGTTTTTGGTCATCAAAAGGATCAAAATCGGATGAATCAATAGACTTTGGTATTTATCAATTAATAAGACCAAAATCCGATGAATTTGGAACAAAAAATTGTGTCTTGAAAATAGATTCACTTTCTCTCAAAATATTTCAAGCATCTTGGCAAGATGACAACATTTATGCACCAAAAAGAATTTCTTTATCATTTGGATACGATAAAAATTGTACTGAAATCACAACAAAAGAATATGTTGTTGAAAAAATCAACGAAATTCAAAATATTGAAATTGGACCATTAGTTTTAGTATGGACAGAAGAATACAAAAAAAATCAAAAAAGTGAAGCAGAAAACTCAAAAAAACTTGAAGAATTGTTGAAAGTATCAGATGCAGATATTCTTGAATCTATTCAGGGAGCAATAAGAGAAGATGAATCTATTGACTATGATATTTTTTACGAAAATTTAAGACAACTTGAAGAGAAAAAAAGGAAATTATTTGAAGAAAATAATCGAAAATCAGCTGGTTCTTGGTTCCTAAAAGTTAATTTTTTGGGTAAAACTCAAAAACAACCAGGAGATTTATTGTATTATGTATGTGTTGATCAATTAGATTTAAAGGGTACTTCATTCCAATGGTAAAATGAAAATTTTAATTTTGGATTATTTTTTCTTCATAAGCACTCTTCAATAATAAATCACAAACTTGTTGTGTTTTTAATGTTTGAATGCCCCATGAATTATCAATTCCATTTGAGAAGCAATCAATTAAATCACTCTCTTGAATGCAACCATCAACTGATTTATGAATTCTTTCATAGAGTCCATTTGTTATAACATATTCAGATTTATCAGTACCCATTACATAATCATCAACCCTAATCGCTGCTTTATCACCGATTATTTCAGCATTGTGACGAATAGTTGTATCAAAAGAACAATCTAATTTTGCCTTTCTACCATCTTTAAACCATAAAATTGCATCTAAACTTGTAATAACTGAATTTTCTTTGTCATTGTCTTGGTAAGTGGCTGTCGCAAAAACTTTAATTGGCATTTCAAATTCATAAGCAAGAAGAATAAATCTAACACAATACCAACCTAAATCACCAAGTGCACCTTCAAAAAAGTCAATCATTGATAACAATACCAAGAGGTTCTAAATCTTTTTGTAATCTGATATTTTCTTTGCTATTAAAAAGCCATGAAAATGAAGCATTTACAAGTTTAATATTTCCTATTTTTTCTTTCAGCTCTTTTGAAAAAATTATTTCAGTTCTTTTGTGATGAGAAAACATTGTCTTCAGAAAAATTAATTTTGTTGAATAAAATTTTTACATTATCCATGAATTGAACTTTATTTTCTGAGCATGCTTTTATGATTTTTTCAACACTTTGTGAGTCTGCAAATGGTTTATCACAACTAAAAATATTTAACATTCAAATTTGGTTCTTACAGAACGTGTTTTCCTGAATTTGCAATTTTAACGCACCACTCTGCTGCTAAATTAGTTGGTAATGGAACATAAATTGCGTCAATTTCTTTGTCTTCAAGTAATTCAGAGTAACTGCCATAGTATTTTGGAATTTTATTTTCTTTTGCAAATTGTTTTGCTTTTTCAAGATCTCTACTTGCAACAGCCATCAATGTTCCATATTTTGAACCATGAATTGCTTTAGACACTTTGTTTGCTATTTTAGCAGTTGAGAGAATTCCAAACTTCATGCAAGAAAAAAAATGATTGGACAAAAAAAAATGGAAAAATACTCAGTTTTTATTTTTTAGAGATTTAAACTTCTTCCAAATTTGGACCAAAATCGTAATTCATTTTCTTTTGGAAGATTTGTGATCCAATCAACTTTTCTCCAGCTTCCAAAATGGAAACGATCGAAAACATTGACGCAGTTCTGATTCATGATAAAGAAATTAAGGATGAAGATGATGATTTTGTAATTTTAGATTCTATATCACCAATGAGAGTGTCAAAATCAAAAGAGGATCTTCATTACGTCAATGATGTCAAATTAACTCAAAGATCATCACTCTTGGCGTCTTCCTCTTTTTTCAAAACCTCAAATCATCAACAATATGTAAATATACAAAAATATGAAAAAATTCTTCAAGATTATAAAAATTTTTCAGAGAATCAATTTGAAGAGGTAATTGAAAAATTAAATATTAAAAAATAAGTTACGACAAATTTTGCGATGCGGAATACCAAGTGATGAAATAAGATGTTCTCTTTGGAAAAAAATTGTAGAATCCGATGGATTGGCTGAAAAATATCCAGGACTTTATGAAAAATTATATTCACAAGATGATAAGTTCAGAATTAAATATAAAATTGTAAAAGATATAAGTAGAACATTTCCACAATTTGAATATTTTCAAAATGAACAACCAGGGTAAATTTCCTAAACAAAAATTTTAATATTACAGACAAAAAGCACTTGAAAGAATTTTATTTGCTTATTCAACTTTTGATGTTCAAGTTGGTTACGTTCAAGGTCTAGGATTTATTGCTGGATTTGCTTTATTACATTTTGAAAAAAATGAAGAAGAAACATTCTGGTTTTTAGTTCAATTATTCAATAATGAAAAACACTCATTGAAAGATTTATTTAGACCTGGATTACCAAAACTTCATTTAATACTCTATCAAATAGATGAACTTTTAAAATATCATTCACCAAAATTATTTGAACATTTAGAGAAATATGAGATTGCATCTGGATTTTATGCAACTTCGTTAATTTTGACTTTATTTACAACTCAAATAGATTATCAAGTTTCAGAAAGAATATGGGATATATTTTTATTTGAAGGATGGAAACATATCATCAGAACAATTGTTGGTGTTTTGATAAATTGTCAATATGAAATTCTTTCAGTAAATCCACTTGAAATTAGAGATGTAATCGTGAATTATTTAGCAAAATCAAATATTGAAGATTTTATGAATTGTTCATTTTCTATTAGATTAACAACAAAAACAATGAAAAAATATGAAGCGGAATTTAAAAAACTTGAAAAAAAATAAAAAAAAAAAATTTCAAGATTTTAAAATTGTTTTGATATGTTCTACAATGATATTTACCGCTACGAAATTACCTCCACCTCTTGGAATTATAAGATCTGCATATTTTCTTGTTGGTAAAATAAACTTTTCAAATGAAGGTTTGACAAACTTTTCATAAAATTCTACGATATAATCAAAATCCCAACCTCTTTCTTTGACATCTCTTTTGACTTAAGAATCATTAAATTTATTTTTCTTTTCTTACGTCTTCTTATGATTCTTGTATCAGCATCTGTATCAACGAATAACTTAATGTCCATTAAATTCCTGATGTTTGGATCATATAAGGCATATATACCTTCTAATATTATAACAGTTGCTCCTAAAACTGTTGTTGTTTTATTTGTTCTTTTCATTGTCACATAACTATAATTTGGAATTTGAGCAGTTTCTCCAGCTGATAGTTTTTTCAATGATTTAAGTAAAAGATCATTATCAAATGCTTTAGGATGATCGAAATTATATTCTTTGTTTTTTGCTAGTTGGTACTGTTCTTTGTTTAATTCACGATAAAATGAGTCTTGACAGATTACTGTTGCTTTTTCTCCTTTCAAAGCTGTTTTCAACATTTCAGCAACTGTTGTTTTTCCTTTTATTTTTTTTTATTAGAATATGTTTTTTAATATTACCTGAAGCAGATCCACCACCTACTGCTATCATAAGTGGTTTGGTTCTTTTTTTTTTAATGATTTCTGTGGAGGTGGAAAAAATTTCTTGCCACTTTTTAAGTTGTGGAACTGATGCATCAGTGAAATTTATAATTGTAAATAACAATAACAAACACAGGAATGTTGTTAAACCCGGAATTTTAATCATTCAAATTAGACAGATGATGATTGGATCAGATTATCAGGATTTTTAAAGGTCAATAAAAAGATTGAATTTGTTTTTCTTTTCCTATGAAACCGAAAATATCAGTCATTGTTGAGTTATTTCTTCCAAAATTTAAAAACCAATCAAAATGGACCATGAACGGAGAATAAAAGTACTGCAGAAACAGCTAGATCCGAATTATGACAAAATTAAAATTCATAAAACTAAACAATTGAATTTTAACAATGTTATGAATCAAAAGAAGAAGAAGGCAGTTCTTGTCAAAGGGTTTAGAACACCGTTTGTAAAAGCGTTTGGTGATTTCTTGGAGGTTTGTTTTTGTTTATTTTAATGAATAGCTGGATGCCATAGAACTTGGAAGTGAATGTGTAAAAGGATTAATCTCTAAAACTCAACTTGATCCTGAATTGGTTGACGAAATTATTTGGGGTAACGTTGTTCAAAATAATGGAGCTCCAAACATTGCAAGAGAAATCATTTTTGACTCAAAACTACCTACAAAAATTACAGGAAAAACTATCAGTAAAGGATGCTTGTCTGGTTTAGAAGCTATTTTACAAGGAGTTGACTTAATCGAAAATGGAAATGCTCATGTGGTTTTAGCTGGAGGAAGTGATTCAGTGTCATCATCAGAAATCATTCTACCAAAGCATATGAGTCAAGCACTTGGAAAATACCAATACTCAAAAACAAAAGGAATTTCAAGTTTTGTGACTTTAGTGAAAGTAAAAAAAAAAAAAAATTAATTCTTAGGATGTTGGTTTACCTTGGACTTGGATACCAAAACCACCAAAAATTGAAGAACGTACAACAGGAAAATCAATGGGATATCATGCTGATTTAATGGGTGAAATCAATGAAATATCAAGAGAAGAACAAGATATTTTTGCTTTAATTAGTCATGCAAATGCAACAAAAGCAAGAAAGGACGGTATTTTAAAAGAAGAAATTATACCAATAGAATTAAAAAATGGAAAGGTTGTTTCAAAAGATGAAATTATTCGAGAAAAGGGAAGTTTATCAGATTTGAATAAATTAAAAACAGCATTCAGAGAAAAAGGAACTGTTAGTGCTGGTAACTCATCTGCATTGACGGACGGAGCTTCTGTAGTTTTGATAATGAGTGAAGAAAAAGCCTTAGAATTAGGATATGAAATAGATATTATCATAGAATCAATGGCTTCATCTGCAAGTAAAAACAAATTTTTCTTCTTTTAATTTTTAAAATTAGTTGATCCAAATCCACAATTACTCTTGGCTCCTGCTTTAGCTATTCCAAAATGTTTAAAAAAAGCAAATTTAAAATTAGAGGAAATTGATTTTGTTGAAATGCATGAAGCATTCGGTGCTCAAGTTCTGTCAACTTTAGCTTGTTTGGAGAGTGAAGACTTTTCAAAAAAATACTTAAATCAAACTGGTACAGTTGGTAGAATATCACCTGAAAACTTAAATATAAATGGTGGTTCTTTGGCAATTGGACATCCTTTCAGGTAATTTTTTTTAACTTGTAATTTTTATTTTTAAAGTGCAACTGGTGGAAGATTAGTGACTTCAGCAATCAATGAGATGAGAAGAAATAATAAAGAGCGTTGTTTGATATCAATTTGTGCTGCAGGAGGTCTTGGAGGATGTTGTATTTTAAAAAATCGGAATTTTAAAAAATAAAAAAAATTGAAAAAAAAATTTTTTTTGAAAGAATTTACTAATTTTTAAGAAATACAAAATTACTTTTTGTTTTTTTCATTCAATTTTAGTTCGAAGCCAATGGACCAATCAGATTTGACGAAGTTGTCCAATAAAACGGGTTTTTTTATCCAATTAGAACTGTCCTTTCTTGGTTAGTTTCTTTCAATTGAAGGTAAGAGAGACTGTTTTATTTATTAATATTGATTAGTAAAAATCATGTCATACGTAAATTCTTCTCTCTATGTTGGTGATCTTCAACCAGATGCAAACGAAGCACTTTTATATGAAGTTTTTCGTGAAATTGGTCCTATTGTCTCCATTAAAGTCTGTAGAGATGTCATGACTTCAAAATCTTTAGGATATGCTTATGTCAATTTTCAAAATGCTGAAGATGCTGCAAGTGCTATCGAAAGATTAAACTTTAGTGAAGTAAAAGGCAAACCAATTCGTATTATGTACGTTCAAAGGGATCCTGCTGTCAGAAAGAGTGGTCTTGGAAATATTTTTATCAAGAATTTAGATGAATCTATTGATAACAAAACATTATATGATACTTTCAGTTTATTTGGAAATATTTTATCTTGTAAAGTTAGTGCAAAAAGATATGAAGTGACAGGAACTGATGGAAAACCAGAAATTAAAGAACAAAGACTTGGTTATGGTTTTGTTCATTTTGATTCAGAAGAAGCTGCTGATATGGCTATTCAAAAAGTTGATGGTATGCTTATTGCTGGAAAACAAGTGTAAGTTTATTTTTTATAAAAAAACTAAAAATTACTCTTTAGTCAAGTTACAAAATTCGTTAAAAAACATGAAAGAACAAAAGGATCTGAAGAACTTTATACAAACGTATTTTTAAAAGATTTAGATGTTTCAGTTGATGATAAAACACTTCAAAAATTTTATGAAAAATATGGAGAAGTTACAAGTTGCCTTGTTAGTCAAGATAAAGATGGAAAATCAAAACAATTTGGTTTTATTAATTTTAAAGATGCTGAAGCTGCTCACAAAGCTGTTGAAGATACTAACGGAAAAATCATTGAAGGACTCACAAGTAAAGATGTTCCACTTTATGCTGGTAAAGCAGAAAAAAAAGAAGATAGAGTTCATAAACTTAAAACTGAATATGAAAAGAAAAAACAAGAATCTATTCAAAAATATCAAGGACTTAATGTGTATGTTAAAAATTTAGATGATTCTGTTGATGACGAAAAATTAAAAGGTTTATTTGATGAATTTGGAAAGATTACATCATGTGTTGTTATGAAAGATGAAACTGGAGCTTCAAAAGGATTTGGATTTATTTGTTTTTCAACACCTGAAGAATCAATTAAAGCTATCACAGAAATGCATACCAAAATTATTTTAAACAAACCACTTTATGTTACACTTGCTCAAAGAAAAGAACTTAGACGTCAAGAACTTGAACAACAATATAAACAAAGACAACAAGGTATTGTTAGACCTGGAATGCAACAAATGTATCCTGGACCTCAAGTATTTTATGGACAACCAATGCAAAGACAAATGATGTATCCAAATCAACAAATGGGAGGTCCTAAACCACGTTGGACTCAAAACCAACAAAATCAACAAAAAAGTCAAAAACCTGGAAAAAAACAACGTAACAATCAAAAAACTTCAACAAAACAACCAACAAAAGAACAACAAGGAGGTGATGTTAAGTACAAAGATAATGTTAGAAATAAACAACAACCAGTCAAACAACAAAAACCAGTTCAACAAGTACAAACTCAACAAGTACAACAATCTGGAAATTTAAGCGCAACTTATTTAGCAAATTTATCACCAAGATCACAAAAACAAACTCTTGGAGAAACTTTATTCCCAATGGTTCATCAACAACAACCTGATTTAGCTTCAAAAATTACAGGTATGTTATTAGAAATGGATAATGGTGACATTTTACATTTACTTGAATCAAATGATGCTCTTAACGCAAAAGTTGCAGAAGCTGTTACTGTTTTAAAACAACATCAAGAAATTGAAAAAGATGAATAAAAATTAGAAAAGTTTAAAAGAGTTTAATTTGATCTGATGTTGTTTCATTTTACTTTTATTTCACAAATTTCCATTTCAACTGGTAAATTTTTTAAAAACAAAAATTTAAAAAATCTAAATTCAAAATAATCTTCTTCTTCCTCATTATCATCTTCTAAATTATCTTTTTTATTCAAAAAATTAATTTCAATTTTTTTTTCTTCAAAATTTTCAATGAACTCAATTCCACTTTCAATTTTCCAATTGATTTGATTTTTTGATTTTTCAATTCTAATAGAATTTTTAAATTCTTTAATTAAACCATTCATTCCAAAATATAATGTTATTCCTTTAATTTTTTGATGTTTCAATAAATCCAAACCGAAATAACTTCCTTTTAAAATTTCTAATTTTTAATTTTTTTTTTTTGCTTACTTCTACTACTTTTCCAACAAGTTTCAGTTTTTCCATCAACTGCAAAATAATAATAATTCTTCAAAAATATAAATTTATCCGGATAAGTTTCAAATTTTGATAAATGTTTACTTAATGATTCATCTGGATTATATTTAACTGATAATGGCGATGGAAATGAATCAACATTTGTGAATAAAATACAATTATCTTTTTTACAAACAGATTTCGAATCTCTTCGAGAAAAATGTCAAAAAATACTCTTTCGAACCTTAAATGTAATCCAGGTATTAAATCACCATTTTGAAAAGTATTTTGATTTGAATTGATTAAATTCGAGTACAAAATCTTCAAGGATTTAGTAAGACCTTTTTGAAAATTCTCAGTTTTTGATTCTCTTTTATATTCTTCCTGTTGCTCTTTTGATGTTAATTGAAATGGAAAAATTTCATTGATCAAGTTCAAAGGAAATTCATTTGAAAAAATAATAAAATAAGGATCTAAATTCATGTTTGAGGATTGTAAATTCAATAATGCGATTTGTCTTAAGAAATTAACAATCTTTTCTTTTGACGCAAATGTTCCATAATTCATCCATGAAAAAGCTGTGTGAAATTTATATTTTCTAATGAAAAATGAGTATTTTTTAATTTCCCAAAATATATTAGGGTTCGATATTGTATGAATCAAGTTGGGAAATTTCAATAAATTTGAATGCATTGACTTCAAAAAGTTGTTCTTCCATTCCAAGTCTTGAAAATAACAAAATTCATTTTTTGAGATTGAACAAGCAAAATATTTCGAAAATGATTTAGAATTTGATGGTGAATTGATTATTTTTATCACTTTTTTTTTTTCATTTTCATCTTCAAACATTGTTGAATTTAAAATTTTTTTTTGGTTATTGTTCCATACTAAAATTTCATTAAAAAAAGTGTATTTTTTCAAATGATTGATGTTTTTTTTTAATAAATTTAATGAATTTCCGTCAAATACTAATATTGCAGAAACTAATGTTTTGGTTTTTTTTTGTAAATTCATTTTTACATTTTTTTTTGATTGTTCGATTTTTTCTTCAATTTTTCTGTTTTTTTCACGTTTTTGTGTTTTATATAATAGAATATAAGTTGAAGAAATCAAAAATAAAATTAAAATCGATTTAACAACAGCTCCTTTTTCAAACATGAATATTCATTGGATAAAAAAATAAACCAACCAAAATCTGTTTTTTCAAAAAGAATCAGGTGAACAGAAAAGTTATCCAAATGTCAAAAGAAGAAAAAGAGAGAATACTACATTTAGACTTTAATCAAAACTCAACTTGTATTTCAATGGGAACAGATACAGATTTTCGTATTTATAACATTTCTCCTTTTGAAAAATTTTATGAAGAAGAAAGTGGAAAAACTATAGTCGAAATGTTATTTTCATCATCACTTTTAGCGTTAGTTGGAGGTGATAAATCATCAAATTTTTCACCAAGAAAATTACAACTCTTTGATTCAAACGAAAAAAAAATAATTTGCGAATTAAATTTCCAAACTACCATTTTAAACGTACATTTAAGTAAAAAAAGAGTAGCTGTTGTTTTAGAAAAAAAGATACATATATTTAATATAGCCAATATGAAGTTACTTCGAACTATAGACTTAACAGTTGAAAATTCAAAAGGAATATCATCATTGTCTCATGGAGATGATGATTTAAAACTTGAAAGTCATTTAGCTTATCCATATAACTCAGGTTCAATTATGCTTATTGATATGGATTCACAAAACCCAGTTAATGTTATTGAAGCACATAAAGGTGAAATTGAAATTTTAAAGTTTTCACAAAATGGAAAATTACTTGCTTCTGCATCTATATCAGGCACTATTATTAGAATTTTTTCAATTCCTGATTGTAAATTAAAATACTCTTTCAGAAGAGGTTCTTCTTCTGCGACTATTCATGATATAAATTTTAACAAATCTTCAACAATGTGTTGTGTCGGTTCAAATAATGGAACAATTCATATTTTTAAATTGGAAGAGTAATATTCAAGTTTTTTTTTAATTTTTTTTAAAGACAAAATGTTGATTCTTATTTTACCACTTTTGGAGATATGTTTCAATCAACTCGTGCTTTTTCTGTGATTAAAAATGTTTCAAGTTCAAAATATAAATGTGCTTTTTCAGATGATGAGAAATATGTTTATGTTATTACTTTTGAAGGTGTTTTTTTAAAGTTTCAATTGAATTTTGCAGAAGGAGGTGAATGTAAATTAGTTGATAAAAATAATTTATTTCGACCAAAATTTGATCAATAAAACATAAAGATCAAACTGTGAAAAATAACTTTTTTGATTTAAAACAAAAAATTTGAAAGAAAAGTCTTGTGAGAATGAGTTTTAAAAAAATCTTTAAAAATTGACCAATAAAATTTATTTTTCTTTCAACCAATTTCCTTCATTTTTTCTTTGCACAACTGAAGTCAAGTTCAACATGGAACAAGAAGAAAACGAAAAACAACTAGAGTTTTTTGAAATGAAAGGCAAGAAATGGGAACAAATTAACACAAAAAAATTTGTTTCCAAAAGAAAAGTTGGTTATCAAGAAACACTTAAAAGTGATATGCCACCTGAAAATTTAAGAAGAATTGTTAAAGATCATGGTGATTTAAGCAACAAAAAATTCAGAAATGACAAAAGAGTTTATTTAGGAGCTTTAAAATATATGCCTCATGCTGTTTATAAACTTTTAGAAAACATGCCAATGCCATGGGAACAAGTTAGAAACGTAAAAGTACTTTATCACACTTCTGGAGCTATTACATTTGTTAATGAAACACCTTCTGTTATTGAACCAATTTATATAGCTCAATGGTCAACAATGTGGATTTTAATGAGAAGAGAAAAAAGAGATAGAAAACATTTTAGAAGAATGAGACTTCCACCTTTTGATGATGAAGAACCACCTTTAGATTATGGTGAAAATATTTTAGATGTTGAACCTTTGGATCCAATTCAAATGGAATTTGATGAAGAGGAAGATGAAGCTGTTATGGATTGGTTTTATGATCATAATCCACTTCAATTTACCAAATTTGTTAATGGACCTTCATACAAAAGTTGGAGATTAGATTTACCAATTTTAACAACAATTCATCGTTTTGCTGAACAACTTTTTAGTGATGTTATTGATGATAATTATTTTTATATGTTTGATTTAAACTCATTTTATACAGCAAAAGCATTAGGTCAAGCTTTACCTGGTGGTCCAAAATTTGAACCTTTATACAAAGATCAAGATGAATCAAATGAAGATTGGAATGAATTTAATGATATTCATAAAATTATTGTGAGACAAAAGATTAGAACAGAATATAAAATTGCTTTTCCATATCTTTACAATGATAGACCAAGAAAAGTTCAAAGTTCAGTTTATCATAAACCACCTGTTTGTTTTGTTAAATCAGAAGATCCTGATTCAGATCCTTTTGTATTTGATCCAATTATCAATCCAATTCCAAGTTATACAACAAAATTTGATCAAATGATTCAAGAAGATGAAGATGAAGATGATGAAGAATTCATTTTACCTGAAGAAGTTACACCAATTTTAGATGATTGTCCATTAAATACTGAATATACAAATGCTGGTATTTCATTATATTGGGCTCCAAGACCTTTTAATTTAAGATCAGATTCAACTAAAAGAGTCATTGATGTTCCATTAATTTCAAGTTGGTATAAAGAACATTGTCCTTCAATTTATCCAGTTAAAGTTAGAGTTAGTTATCAAAAACTTTTAAAAGTTTATGTTTTAAATTCACTTCATAAAAGAAAAGATAAAGCATTAACAAAAAGATCTTTATTGAGTACACTTTCACAAACAAAATTCTTTCATCAAACTACATTAGATTGGGTTGAAGCAGGACTTCAAGTATGTCGTCAAGGATATAACATGTTAAATTTATTAATTCATAAAAAGAATTTGAATTATCTTCATTTAGATTATAATTTTAATTTAAAACCAATCAAGACTTTAACAACAAAAGAAAGAAAAAAATCTCGTTTTGGAAATGCATTTCATTTATGTAGAGAAATTTTTAGAATGACAAAATTAATCATTGATTCACATGTTCAATATAGACTTGGTAATATTGATGCTTATCAACTTGCTGATGGTATTCATTATATTTTCTGTCATATTGGTCAATTAACTGGTATGTATAGATATAAATACAAATTGATGAGACAAGTTAGAATGTGTAAAGATTTAAAACATGTTGTTTATTATCGTTTCAACACTGGTCCTGTTGGAAAAGGTCCTGGTGTTGGATTTTGGGCTCCTGTTTGGAGAGTTTGGATGTTTTTCTTAAGAGGAATTGTTCCATTAGTTGAAAGATGGTTACAAAATCTTCTATCAAGACAATTTGAAGGAAGACAATCAAAAGGAACAGCAAAGACAATTACAAAACAAAGAATTGAATCAAATTATGATTTAGAATTACGTGCTGCTGTAATGCATGATATTTTAGATATGATGCCAGAATCTGTTAAACAAAACAAAGCTAGAACTATTCTTCAACATTTAAGTGAAGCTTGGAGATGTTGGAAAGCCAATATTCCATGGCAAGTTCCTGGAATGCCAGAACCAATTCAAAATCTTATTTTGAGATATGTCAAGGCAAAAGCTGATTGGTATACAAATGTTGCTCATTATAATAGAGAACGTATCAAAAGAGGAGCTACTGTTGATAAAACTGTTGTTAAAAAGAATTTAGGTCGTTTAACACGTTTATATTTGAAAAATGAACATGAAAGACAACATAATTACTTGAAAGATGGTCCTTATATTTCTGCAGAAGAAGCTGTTGCAATTTATACTTCAACAGTTCATTGGTTGGAAAGTAGAAAATTCTCACCAATTCCTTTCCCACCTTTAAGTTACAAACATGACACAAAATTACTCATTCTTGCTCTTGAAAGATTAAAAGAAGCATATAGTGTCAAAAGTCGCTTGAATCAATCACAAAGAGAAGAATTAGGTTTGATTGAACAAGCTTATGAAAATCCAAATGAATGTTTAGCAAGAGTTAAAAGTCATTTACTCACTCAAAGATCATTCAAAGAATCAAAAATTGAATTTATGGATTTTTATACCCATTTACTTCCTGTTTATGATATTGAACCAATCGAGAAAATAACAGATGCATACCTTGATCAATATTTATGGTATGAATCAGATAAAAGACATTTATTCCCAAATTGGGTTAAACCAAGTGATAGAGAACCACCTCCACTTTTAGTTTATAAATGGTGTCAAGGTATTAATAACTTAACAGATATTTGGGATACTTCAAATGGTGAATGTGTTGTTTTAATGGAAAGTAAATTTGAAAAGCCATATGAAAAAATTGATATTATTTTATTGAATAGATTACTCAGATTAATTTTAGATCATAATATTGCTGATTATATTACAGCAAGAAATAATATTGTGATCAATTATAAAGATATGAATCATACAAACTCATATGGATTAATTCGTGGTTTACAATTTGCTTCATTTGTTTGGCAATATTATGGACTTATTTTAGATTTATTATTATTGGGAAGACAACGTGCTACTGATATTGCTGGTCCTCCAAATATGCCAAACGAATTTTTAACCTATCAGGATGTAACAACTGAAACACAACATCCAATAAGATTGTATACAAGATATATTGATCAATTTTATGTGTTATTCAGATTTACACATGATGAAGCAAAAGATTTAATTCAAAGATATCTCACAGAACATCCAGATCCAAATAATGAAAATGTTGTTGGCTACAATAATAAAAAATGTTGGCCAAGAGATGCAAGAATGAGATTAATGAAACATGATGTAAATCTTGGAAGAGCTGTATTTTGGGAGTTAAAAAATCGTTTACCAAGATCATTAACTTCACTTCAATGGAGTGATACATTTGTTTCAGTTTTTAGCAAAGACAATCCAAATTTATTATTCAATATGTGTCATTTTGAAGTTCGTATTTTACCAAAATCAAGAGCATTGAATGGTGAATTTTTAAATAGAGATGGAGTTTGGAATCTTCAAAATGCATTGACAAAAGAAAGAACTGCTCAAGCATTTTTAAGAGTTGATGATGCATCATTGAAGAAATTTGAAAATAGAATTAGAATGATTTTAATGAGTTCAGGTTCAACTACATTCACCAAAATTGTCAACAAGTGGAATACAGCTTTAATTGGTTTATTAACATACTACAGAGAAGCTGCTGTTAATACTCAAGAATTACTTGATTTACTTGTTAAAAGTGAAAATAAAATTCAAACAAGAATTAAAATGGGTCTCAATTCAAAAATGCCAACTAGATTTCCACCTGTAGTTTTTTATACACCAAAAGAACTCGGTGGTCTTGGAATGCTTTCAATGGGTCATGTTTTAATCCCACAATCTGATTTGAAATATTCTCAACAAAGTGATTCTGGTGGAATTACACATTTTAGAAGTGGAATGAGTCATGATCAAGATCAATTAATTCCAAATCTTTATAGATATGTTCAATCATGGGAATCAGAATTTGTTGATTCTCAAAGAGTTTGGGCTGAATACACACTCAAAAGACAAGAAGCTGCAACTCAAAATAGACGTTTAACACTTGAAGATCTTGAAGATTCATGGGATCGTGGTATTCCAAGAATTAATACTCTTTTCCAAAAAGATCGTCATACATTAGCTTATGATAAAGGTTGGAGAATGCGTAATGAATGGAAAGTTTATCAAGTTTTAAAAATCAATCCATTTTGGTGGACACATCAACGTCATGATGGTAAATTATGGAATTTAAATAATTACAGAACTGATATGATTCAATCACTTGGAGGTGTTGAAGGTATTTTAGAACATACTTTATTCAAAGGTACATACTTTCCAAGTTGGGAAGGTCTCTTTTGGGAAAAAGCATCAGGTTTTGAAGAATCAATGAAATATAAGAAACTTACTAATGCTCAAAGATCTGGTTTGAATCAAATTCCAAATAGAAGATTTACACTTTGGTGGAGTCCTACAATCAATAGATCAAATGTTTATGTTGGATTTCAAGTTCAACTTGATTTAACTGGTATTTTTATGCATGGAAAAATTCCAACTTTAAAAATTTCACTCATTCAAATTTTCAGAGCTCATTTATGGCAAAAAATTCATGAAGCAGTTGTAATGGATTTATGTCAAGTTTTTGATCAACAATTAGAACCTTTAGAAATTGAAAATGTTCAAAAAGAAACTATTCATCCACGTAAATCTTATAAAATGAATAGTTCATGTGCTGATATTTTATTATTCTCAGCATTTAAATGGCAAATTTGTAAACCTTCTCAATTAACACATTCAAATGATTCATTTGAAGGAAATTCAACTCAAAAATATTGGGTTGATGTTCAATTAAGATGGGGTGATTTTGATAGTCATGATGTTGAAAGATATGCAAAATCTAAATATTTAGATTATACTCAAGATAATATCAGCATTTATCCTTCTGCGACAGGTGTTTTAATTGCTATTGATTTAGCTTATAATACTCATTCTGCTTATGGTAATTGGTTCCCAGGTGTTAAACCATTACTTGGACAAGCAATGAATAAAATTATGAAATCAAATCCTGCTCTTTATGTATTGAGGGAAAGAATTAGAAAAGGTTTACAACTTTATTCAGCAGAACCTGCAGAACCATACTTATCATCTCAAAATTATGGTGAATTATTTAGTAATCAAATTATCTGGTTTGTTGATGATACAAATGTTTATCGTGTTACAATTCATAAAACATTTGAAGGAAATTTGACAACCAAACCGATTAATGGTGCAATTTTCATTTTCAATCCAAGAACAGGTCAATTGTTTTTGAAAATTATTCATACTTCTGTTTGGGCAGGTCAAAAACGTTTAGGTCAATTAGCGAAATGGAAAACTGCAGAAGAAGTTGCTGCTTTAATTCGTACATTACCAGTTGAAGAACAACCAAAACAAATCATTGTTACAAGAAAAGGTTTATTAGATCCTCTTGAAGTTCATTTATTAGATTTTCCAAATATTGTTATTAAAGGTAGTGAACTTCAATTACCATTTCAAGCATGTTTGAAAATTGAAAAATTTGGTGATTTAATCTTGAAGGCAACAGAACCAAAAATGGTTTTATTTAGTATCTATGATGATTGGTTAAAAACAATTTCACCTTATACTGCATTTAGTAGATTAATTTTAATTTTACGTGCAATTCATGTTTCTCATGAAAGAACTAAAATGATTTTAAAACCACACAAGAGTACTGTTACTCAACCTCATCATGTATTTCCAACAATTCAAGATTCTGATTGGGTGAGTGTTGAGACTCAACTTAAAGATATCATTTTAGCAGATTATGGAAAAAGAAATAATGTTAATGTTTCATCATTAACTCAATCTGAGATTCGTGATATTATTCTTGGAATGGAAATTACAGCACCTTCATTAGAGAGACAAAAAATTGCAGAAATTGAATCACAAGGAAAAGAAACATCTGCTCATTTAAATACTGTTACAACTGTCACTACTGATAAATTTGGAAATGAAATTGCAACAACAAACTTTTCACCTTATGAACAAGAAACATTTAGTTCAAAAACAAGTTGGAGAGTTAGAGCTATCGCAGCCACAAATTTGCATTTACGTACAAAACACATTTATGTTTCTTCAGAAGATATTTCAGAAAATGGTTATACATTCATTTTACCAAAGAATATCTTAAAAACGTTTATTCAAATTTCTGATCTTCGAACTCAAATTTCAGGATTTTTATATGGAACATCACCTGAAGATAATCCAAATGTTAAAGAAATTCATTGTATTGTTATGGTACCTCAATGGGGAACTCATCAAAATGTTAATCTTCCAAAGAAATTACCAGAACATGAATTGTTAAATGATCTTGAACCTTTAGGTTGGATTCATACACAACCAACAGAAACAACTCAATTAGCTTATCAAGATGTTTTACAACATGCAAAAATAATGTCACAATCTAAATCTTGGGATGGAGAAAAAACAATTTGTTTAACAGTATCTTTTACACCTGGTTCTTGTTCACTTAGTGCCTACAAATTAACACCTCAAGGTTATGAATGGGGAAAAAATAACTATAAAAAGAATTCACCACAAGGTTATTCACCTCAATTTTATTCAAAAGTTCAAATGTTATTATCTTCAAAATATCATGGATTTTATATGGTCCCTGAAGAAGGTTCATGGAATTATAACTTTAAAGGACCACAACATTCAGAATCAATGGATTATGATGTGATGTTAGGTATTCCAAAACCATATTATGATGAAACACATAGAGCAATTCATTTTATGAAATTTAGTGAAATGGAAGATGAATCAAAAGATGAAAGAGAAGATTTATTTGAATAAAACTTATTGATTTCTCATTATTTAATTCTATCAATTCTGTATTTTTATGAAAGTAATATTGGTGTACATCTAAGCCATAGAGTTCATTTACTTGATTCTGTGTTCCCTTCCCGCCATTCAAATTAATTTTCTGTGTATTTATCAAAAGAGGAAATTTTATAAAAAGTATCACTTTCACTTTTATTTAATTATGTTTTCTTTGGCATTCCAACTCTCAACCAAAGGATTCATCACTCTAAAAAATAAAGGAGGAACAGTTGAAAGTACCATTATGCCACCATACCCCGTTGGCAATTGTGGGGCTTCGTCAATACTTGATAAACATTGATAATGTTTAAAAGCGTTTGCATGATGATCTGAATGTCTTTGAATGTTCAAAGTAACTAAATTTGTTACTATTGTATCTGCATTCCATGAATGATGAGGTTTAACTTGTTCATATTTTTCTTCGGATATTTTTTGTCTTTCTAATCCATAGTGCTCAACATAATTGACATCTTCCAAAAGTAGACCAGCAAACAAACTTTCAATTAAATGTATATTAAAACCATTTTTGGCCCGAAGCAATAAAATAATACCAAATCAATGAACAATGAAATGAAGATGCATTGAAGAAAATTATTTTCAAGAGTGTATGGTGATTTCCCAAATTTCTTTAATCTATCAAAGTAGTAGAGTGGAAAAGTCCGGCTGGGAATTTAACTTTTTTTTATTTTCATCCCCCAAGGAAATGAAAAAAGACCATTTTCGCGGATTTTTTATTTTTTTTGACCAATTTCCGGAGTCCATTAGAGCCCCTTTTCATACCCTCACAGACCTCAACTCGGCGGTTTTTTGAATTTTGAAAATTTTATCCACCTTCTTACTTTTTGTTATCCATAATTTTAAGGTCATTGAGTTTTTTTGTAAGCTCACTAATTTTTTCATCTTTTTTTTGTAGAGCCCTCTCAAATATGAAACAACAACTTAAAAGAGACATTTCTACTTCAATTTTTTTTTTTTGGATTTCTTCGTATTCTTTCGACACTTTGAGCAATGAGTTCATCTCTTGAGAGCTAAGGACATTTAAACCTTTTTTTTTTTTTTGTATTGCTCAGATTTCATTTCAAGCCATTTTATTACTTTTACATTTTGATGTTGAGATGGTTGAGTTTGAAGAATATGGGAAAATAAGTTGTTTTGACAATGTTCATAAAATTGATGAGAAACTGCACATAATTTCATGTAAGTTTTTGATTCCAAAAAGGAAAAAATTATTGACATAATTTCTTCGACTTCCAATAAACAGTTCATGCCTGAAAACTTTTTATCAATATCTAATTTTATGTTTGAAAATTTTTTGTCAAAAATCTCAAAAATTTCTTTAAGCTCTTGAGGTTGTTCGTTTATGACAACTTGGATCTCTTTAACAGAGCACCCTTTTTCAATAAAACCCATTTCTTCGGCGTCTTCAAAAAATTCTGGTTCGTTCATTTTGTTTGAAGATAAAAATAGGTTTTTTCCTCCAACAAAAATAATTTTATAACACATTCAGTTTGATCTTTGTTCTGTAATTCTTTGAAGGTCTGATGGACGTAGAAGCATTCAAGACAATGATGAGTATGAGTCCTTACCGAGGAATTGACACCACTAAGTTTGAGAATGCCACAGAATTACGTAATTTTAAGGCTCAAGGAATGCCAGATGTCTCATCAAAAAAGCCACTTTTATTTGTCCCAAATTCTCTTAAAGATAAAATTAATCAGTTGGTTACTAAAAGGAAATTTTTTTGGAGCGTCTTCAAATTCTAAAAAAAATAAACCTGGAAATATATTATACAAAGGCGATCATGTTTGGACTTTGATAGGAGAAAACAATGAAAGATTTATATTTTTAATGACAAAAATTGATGACTCACAATGCAAAATGGAATACCTTACCTGTTTTGACTGTTCTGAATCCAAAGACAAACAGAAATATAATGCTTTTTTGGATGAAGTTGATGATAAATTTGCAAACATTACGGACAGGTGGAGTGACTATTTAAAGTAAAATTAATTTCAATTTCAATGCAAATAAAATTTTTGGGTTTAAAGTTATAATAATTATATGTGACAATAATATAACTATCAATACAATGCCAAAAAAATATAATTTTAAATCTGAAATTGAAAAAGAAGAACACTTTAAAGAATATTTTAAAAATTATCATCAAGAAAATAAAGAAAATATAAAGAAAAACTTATATGAATTAAAAAGATGTGAATGTTGTAATATGGACGTAAGAAAATATAAATTTCAAAGACATTGCACTTCTAAAAGGCACCAAAAAATGCTGGAGCTGTAGATATCACTTTTATTGAGAAATTCTAAAGTATTTTTTCTCGTACTTTTTGTTAGCCATAATTTTAGTGCATTTTTATACTCCAATCATTGGTCACAATTTATAATTCAATCCAATCAAATTATGGCTAACAAAAACTACGAAAATTTATTCTTCATCACTTTTTTTTTAAGCTTTAACATTTATAAATATTGTTTTTTCTTTAATAACAACATTTCTAGTCTTTTTGTAATCAAAAGAATGTCTTATTGGTAAGATACCTTGGACTTTCTTATTTTATTCTCCAATGTTTGCATGTGTTTTTTGGTTCCTTTGTGATTTTCATATACTTGTTTGTCTTTTAAATAAGTATGGCATACAGTGCAATAATAATTAAACTCTAAAATTTTATCATGTTTTTCTTTTGTGTTTTGAAAGAGAGGAGCATGAGAAAATGATTTTCCACAATCTGAACATTTATTTTTTTCTTTAACAATTCTTTTTTCGTTTTCTTGGTGTTTTTTTGTTTTTATGTGTTTGCTCCAGTTGCTGGATGACACCGTTTTGTTGCAAGTTTCACAAAATTTACTCATTGGTCAAAAATAAAATTTTATTTTTTGCTTACATTGCAATGAATACAAGTTAATTGACAATTGGATTTTAAATGGCTAATGGAGTTTTCTAATCTGTCCACTGAAAGGTTTTTTCCGTCTCCTTCAATTGGTGATAAGTTAAATTGTTCTTTACAAATGATACATTTACCCTTTTGTTTTTTATGCATTTCAATAATATCAAATTTTGTGATAAAATTATTTGTAATACTTCTTTTTGCTTTGTTGTCTTGAGATTTGTAATTATTTATCATTCTTTCAAAATCATAATTCAATTTTAAGTGTTTGTTTTCAACAACTAAATTTAAATTATTTAAGTTGGTGCATCTAGTTAATGCTGTCCAAACCCATCTGTCATCAACAAAATCACTTTCAATATCAAAAATATTAATCTTTTTATCAGTGCTAACCCCCTGAACTGAATGACCTGTATGAGCGAAATATGGACGAAAACAACTATCTAATTGTTGAATTGAAATAATATATTTTTTTTTGGTTAAAACATCTTGTAATGTTGCATTTTCTTTATTTAATTCCACAATATTATAAACATAGTTGCTATGAAATAAATTATCCTTTGTTCTAAATCTTTGTTTAACGAAACATTTAATTTTGATGCACCAATTGAATTTTTTGCATTGAATCTTTTTATATTTTAAATTATTTAATACTCCTTGGCATATTTTTATTGCTGTTGAATTGAAATATGTAATATTCATGTCTGTTGAATAATTATTTTTCCCATTTATTTTAATTCCAAATTGTGTATGAAGTGTATTAATGAGTTCTTGACGTGAAATATTATTGAAATTATCAAAAATATATTTCTTTAACTTTCTTAATGTCTCTTCTTGTTTCTCGTCTTTAATTCTTCTACTTCTATGTAATTGTAAATGATTAAAAAACATATTTTCAATAATTTTGTTGTAAATAGTTTCATCATTAATAAAGTTTTCAATTGGACTATTTTGTAAATTATCCCCAGTCGCAATAAATATTTTATCTTCGTTTGATTCCATGATATTTTTTAAATCCCATAAATTACTTGTTGTTAAATTATAAATTTCATCAATAAGAATGACATCAAAATCTGTTAAATCAAACGATGACACTTTTTTATCTTCTCCCACAATAATACCTGCCAATTTACAAAATGTAATCGCTTCAACTTTTTTGAATTTATTTTTAATATCCAATGCTAAAACATTTGTAGGACAAACAACTAATATTTTCTTGTTGATGGATTGATAATATTTAATGATATTTGTAGTCTTTCCTGCTCCCGGTAAATCAGCTCTTACAATGGTTCTATTAATTGCTTTACTAAATTTTGTATTATTAAATTCATTTTCCAATTTAATTTTATTGATTGTTGGTGGTCTGAAGATTTTTGATTTAATTTTTTCGACATTAAAATTTTCACATTTTCTCAAACAAGTATCACAGCAATCTTTGGTGTATTTATGCATTGTTAAAAAAGTTGAACCTCTAAAATATTCTTGTTGAACTGATTTTATTTCCCCCCATTTATTGCCAGTTCTAAAGGATAATTTTGAAGTGTCAGGTTTTTTGTCTGTATAAATACAATCAGTTTTTACTGATACAACATCAATACCTTGATCCCTTAATTCCTTATACATTAAAAATAATTTTGTTCTCATAGTATCATAAATTAATGCTTGAATTAAATAAAGACCATTTTTCAATTGTTTTCTTTCTCCTTTATGTTCAATATACCATAATTCGGTATCTCTTACATGTTTTGGAAAATGTGGATTATTTTTTTTTAAATATGAATTTGCTTCTTTTTCTGTATCATATAATCCACTTTGACTTCCTTGTGAATATCTTTTGCCAGTTAATCCAATTCCTTTATTTAAAATGAATTTCCAATCATCAACTTTTAAACCACTATCTTTTATTTTATCCATAATTGAAGGTAAAATATCATTATCTTGAACTTTATTTAACTTGCAAACTGACATAATTTTAACTTTTTGATGTTTTTTGATTAATAATAAATTAACACCATAAATTAATCTTGTTGTTGTATCTGATAATAATTTGTTTTCTGGTGAAGATTCTAATTTAATCATATATAAATTTGATGGTAAAATATCTTCTCCGTTGTATTTTTCAAATTCATCAAATGGTGTTGCAACTGGAATAAATTTACTTTCATATAAGATTGAAGAATAAGCCTTTGTAAAATCAATTGCAAACTGTTCTTTTGGAATATTACATTTTAAATTACCAACAGCACATGAAATTGGAAAATTAAATAAATTATGTTGTAATGAATCCGAATAAGTGGATAAATAATTTTTAGATAATAATCCATTCATAAATTCATTGTCGTGTTTTTTATACAATTTCATATAATCAGTTTTTACTTTTTCATCTTTACATCTAATTTCTGTTTCATCTTCATTAAATGTAATATCATGATTTGTTAAATTGACAATGGTATCATTTATTTTTAATAAAATATTAGTTAATGATTTGGAATATCTAATTTGTGGGTGATATTTTAAAGTGTATTTCAACCAAATTAATACTTCAGTTAAATCTCCACCATAATAAATTGTGCATCTATCATCTGAAAATTCTAAATTCAACAATTCTTCTTTATCATAAATGAACAATTCATTTTTATCTTTCTTTGGCTTTACATTATAATATTCACAAGTTTTAATTTCTTCTTCCTCCTTTGAATTAAACGCATTCAATCTATTGGTAAATGGGTAAATATGATTATTTGTAATAATTGCTTTAAAATGCTTATTTTCAATGTGTTTTACATTTTTAGCAACAAATTTGTAAAATATTTTATTTTGACCATCTAATAATGTGCAATGTAAATTAAATGTTTCAAAGAATTTCTTAAATTGTTCAATACTTAAACCAAGGTCTGCGTTTTCAATATATTTTTTACCGTGAAAGAATTGATATAAATTATTGTAAGACATTCTTTTTTGATTTATTTTTATGGTATTATGATACATTTTGATTAAAGCAGTATAGACACACGCGTTTTGTTTGTGTTCATCATTCAATTGATTTGTATCAATAATTTTCTTTAATGTTTTCCCTTTGTAATTGATTGCTTTATTGTTGATTGTATTACAAGTTTCAGCATGTAATTTTGTCTTCATAATATTCATTTTCTTATGTGTTCCTCTTCTAATATCATCAAATGAAATGAATTCACCATAATAAAGATGTAATGCAAATTGTGCTTTATCATCGTCTTCCATTGGCAATGAATTTACAATATCTTCTTTATTTTTGTTTATTTGGTCATGGTCTTGTTCATCTGCAATAATTGGAATATATAAATGGTCATTAAATAATTCATCATATTGTATGAGTTTATTATTTTTATGTTTGAAATTGTAATCATAATAATTTGAGTAATTTTCTAAAAATTTAATATAATTATCATTTGTCATTATTACTACTGTCCCACTTCTGGATGGGTAAATTTTAGGTGGAATATCTTTTTTTGTGTATTGACTTTTATCTTTTTATTGTCCTCATCTCTTATAATTTTTTCCTTCCAAACAGTGTAGTGAATTGTATATTTTTGTTCTGATTGTTCTTTATTTTCTTGTTTTAATTCTTTTGCTTTTCTTTTAATTTCATCAGCTTTTTCTTTGGTGATATTAGTTCTGTTAAATACTGGTCCAATATACCAATAAAAATATTGATTCCCTTGTCTTGCAATGATTACTTTCTTGTTTAAAAAATCTTCTGGTAATTTTTCTTCTTCTTTTGATTGATTTTCAGATCTAATTTTTTTCTTTTCTTGTGAAATTCTTTTTCTGTCTTCTTTGGTGATAAATATTTTTTGTTTCTCGTTATCATTGTAATAATAATAACATTGTCCGTCCTTCTTCTTTTTGAAGTGGATAATGTTGTTTAATGATTCATTTGCTAAATCTTTAATTTTTCTTTTGTTTAATTTTTGAGTTTCCATTATATTATATAATACTATAATATAATTTATTCCTTAAACCCAATTTTAAAATCTATATAATTAAATTAAAATTTTAAAGTCAAATTATAATAATTTGCATAATGTATGCAATTTCTTAATCTCCATCTTGATTTATCCTTTTTTTTATATTTTACTCTTTTAATTCTGCATTTTGAAATTTCTTTTAATATTATATTATAAATATTTTGTTTTGTTTCGTTTAATAAAAGTTTAATAAAGCTGTCATAATTATAAAAAATTTGACCTTTCCTTCTGAAACCTCCCCAATTATTTTTATCTTTCCAAAATATTACATTTATTATGTCTCCAGAATTATAAGGATACAAATAAATTGGGACCATGTAATTGTCAAATTCAAATTTTAAAACATAATGATGTTCTTTAAGTTGTTTAATAATATTTTTTCCGTAATTTAAAAATTCAAATTTGCATATTTCACTTTTCCAAGGTAAAATATAATATTTTAAAACATCTTCAGGAATGTCTTTAAATGTAGTCATTATATTATAATATTATAATATAATTTACCCTTAAACCCAATTAATCTACATTTGAAAAAACAACTCGTAGTTTTTGTTAGCCATAAAAAAGTTTCAGTTTGGTTCTAATATTGTGATTGGTTATATGAATTGTCCAATCAAACATTTTATGGCTAACAAAAACTACGAGTTCATTTAATTTCATTGTCTTGTTTAAACGATGAAATACAAAAAGACTAAAAGCAAGTAACATATGGAACAAAAGAATCACAAGTTGGTGATGTTTATAAGTCAATGGGTAATGGACTCCGGAAATTGGTCAAAAAAAATAAAAAATCCGCGAAAATGGTCTTTTTTCATTTCCTTGGGGGATGAAAATAAAAAAAAGTTAAATTCCCAGCCGGACTTTTCCACTCTACTACTTATCAACTTCAAAATTCCAGGAGTGAGTAACTGAGCCTGTCATTGTTCTGATAATAAACGAACTAATAATAAGAATTCAAAAAAACTTTAAACTATAGATTTTCGTTGTATTTTGCAGTACTTGGATCATTTGGAGTTCCCACGTTCTTATGATGAATATGAACATGAGCAATACAAAAATGACCATACCAGTTCAAAGAACATATTATTTTGGCCATATTAGTGTGTGGCAGGACTCGTAGTAATAAAATAAATTTTATTTACGAAAAGACGGAAATTCAAAACCTAACGGTTTCTCTTCCAGCTTCGCCTTGAGCAATTTAATAACTCCAATCTAATTGAAACATTTAATTTATTACTTTAATTTACAATTACCATTTTACCATTTAATTTATAACAAAAAGGAATAAGATAAGGAAGTGGTAAAATGGTAAGGTGGTTTTTGGAATTTTATAAAATTTTGAAAAATGGTTCAATTTTACAGGGAAGGATTAAGTGGTCCGACCACCCGACCACATAACCGGAAAATAAAAACTGGTAAAATTAAATTCGTGGTAAAATGGTAAGGTGGTTTTAGGAAAATCTGAAACTTTTGAAAAATGGTCAATTTTACAGGAAAGGATTTTAAGGGCTGACCAACCTACCAAATGACCGGTCAATAAAAACTGGTCACTGAATGTCGACAACAATTATTGAGGGTATAGGAGTTGAGACTGAATGTTAGCGACAACTACTGCCAAGCTGATTTTCAAATATATTGTGGCAAATTGAAATTGTGTTTTTATTGTCCAAAAGCTTCCAAACCGGCCTTGAGGCCGATTTAGAAGCTTTTTTGTTTTGATTTTTCATAACCAATAAAAATAAAATATAATGCAATTATATAATGGAACAAAACGATTTGGAATTCATAGGTGCAGTTTTAAAACAAAAGAAAAAGGGATTTAAAACTTTAAATTATTTAAATTAAAAATAATTTTTATTATATTTTTTGTAATTCTTCAATTAATTCATCAATTTTTTTATGTGCTTTTTCTGGAATACAAATATAAAATATCTTTAAAGATTCTTCAATTTTCTTTGAAATTTCTTCAGATGTTTCTGATTGGATATTTTTATGATTTAACATTAATTTAACCAATTCTTCTTTGTTTTTCTTACTTAAACCTTTATAAGTATCTTTCAATTCCTTCCTTAATGTATCGGCAGTTTTTTTTTCAATTGATAGAACTTTAGGATCAATGGTGAAATCTTTTTCATAATTCCATTGAAATTCATTTAAATTACATTCAGGTGTTACAAAATATAAATAAAATGGATTATTTTTTGTAAAATTAAAATCTTCAATAATTTTTTGAATATGTTTTCTGTTAATTCCATGAGTTTTTCCAACTGCAATTTGATATGCACGATTAGATTGATCCATAAAATCTAAAACTGGTTGATTTTTTACTGTGGGAATAACAAGTTCTCTATTATTTAGTTTTGAGCAATAATTTAAATATTGTTCCCAATTTCCATGAAATTCAGTTCTATTTGTTTGGGTTAATGATAAATCATGATCATGTTTGTGATTTTCATCATATGCCTTCAAAGTTACATCAAATTCTAAATAAACACTTGCAATCATTTCAAATAAACGACCATTTGCAGTATTATTTCCACTAAATTTTCCACTATTTGGATTTATTGTTTCCATAATTTCTTTCCAATATTTTGAAGTTAAACGTTGTCTAATAGTTTCTGATCCAAGAGAAACAATATAATTGCTTCTTATTTTGGCATATTTATATGTTTCTTCTGGATTTGGAATGACAACATAAACAAATATCATACTTGGTCCTTCTTCCGATTGAGAAACATCAATAATATCATAAGATAAAGCCTTAATTAAAGTTTCTAATTTTACTTTTGATACAGA
>JABLTG010000125.1:12607-62494 GCA_016618085.1 Neovahlkampfia damariscottae | reverse complement strand
AAAGAAATAGAAAAAACAAAGAGAGTCAGAATGAAAACTGTTCAAGAATTTGATAAAAAACCTCCTGAGGATCCTTCTGAAGAATCTCCTGAATAAAATTCAGTTTATTTGCAATGACATTTTCTGCGAATGACATATTTTCATTTTTCTGTTTTCTTCTTTCAGTTTGTTGTTTAATTTTCTTTTATTTTGACTGCAATGTCGCGACAAATTTTTTCAACCAATTAAATTTTATTGTCTACAAGACACAAATTCACATACCAAAAAGAAAATACCAATATGTTACCCAGGTTAAGCTCACTTCAAGATCTGTAAAATGTCAAATTTTCTGAAAAAAGTGAATTTTGTAATCATGCATATGCATGAATTGCATCATTTTTAAAACATGAAACCAAAATTCCAATTCTAATAGAATTAAATGAATACATCTTAAATTTTAATTTCTTCTTATTCCTAGACCCTAAACCCTAGGAATTAGGTTTAGGTATAGGATGAAAACAATTGGAGCCATCAAAGTTAAAAAAAAAATTTAATGATTTTTTTGATCCCTGGTGATTTTTTTGTTTCTAAAATCATTTTCATCATAACTATGATTGATATTATCACTTGAATCTTTTTCTTTTCTATTTGAAGCATTTCTGTTTCTTTTTGCATTTTTGATTGCAACTAATTTCTTTGATCTTTCTTTTGATTTATCTAAATTTTTGTTTGCAAATTTATTTCTGTTCAAATCAGCATTATCAAGTAAATCTTTGGAATATCTTTTTTTAGCTAATGCATCTTTCTTATCAAACGCAATTTGATCATTATTTTTGTATTGATCTGCCTCTAAATTATCAAAGTTGATCTTTTTCTTTTTGATGTTCAATGAGATTTTTTTTGTATCATCTAAATGTTTTTGATCAACTGAATCATTCCAACCATTTTCATTGGCGTCTCCGAATTTATGTTTTTGTGAATGTTTTTTTGAACTTGAATGTGATATTGGTGAACCTTTTCCTAACCCTCCATTATAACTTTCATTGATTGTTGATTCTTGATGTCCTGCATTTGATGATTTCTTTTGATAATCAGAATTTCTTTTTCTCAATTGATTTTTGTTTAATCTTGCGTCTGTGACGAAAGGAGCACCATCTTGAGTGAATACATCTTGTGAGAAATGTGTTTTCTTTTTTTGATTTTTCACATTTGCATTTCTTTTATTGTAACGAATTGCATTGAAATCTTTATCAAGATCATCATTTTCAGAGACTTTTTTGTTCTTTTTTGCACTATAGTCATCATTGTATTTATCAGAAGAACGGAAATTATCAACATATTTATCATCAGCATTTCTTTGATTGTTGATGTTTTCATCATCATATAAACTTTGATCATATAATGCATAATATTTCTTTCCAGCTGAATCTTGTTGAGCTTTTGAACCACCTGCATGTTTATCATAGAGATTATTGTCATACCCTGATGGTGCTTTCTTTGATAAAACCAAAGCAAAGAGAAGGAGAACTGTTGCAACCCAAATTAATTTCATTTTTGAAGTTGATTTAAAATTGAAATTGGATCTGCTTTTATTGAATCTAAAATCACCTTTTTGGGTGTGAACTGGATAACTTGACTAAATATGTAAATAATTGATCTGATGAACTTCTTCGGTATTTTTTGTGATTTGGTTTGTTCCACGCTAATTTTAACCTTAAACTTCATCTTTAGTCAAAAAAATAAATATTTTCTTGTTTTTCTCTATTTTAGCACTACAAAACGAAGTTTTCAATTCTTTTTGAGGATAAATTGAAATTCGGCAGAAATGTCGACTGTCTTCTTCTTTTTAATTCTGCTAAATCCTCACATATAAATACTTCAAACTGCTAAGATAGTTTCTTGTTTGTTCTCAAACAAACTCTTGATGCTGTACTGAGTTCAAAAGACGATATTGATCAGAAACAATATCTTTCTTCATAATTTTGAATTGTTGAATTTTTGACATTAAAGCAGTGTGGCCGAGCGGTCCAAGGCGTACGACTTAAGATCGTTTCCACAGTATGTGGGCGCGGGTTCGAACCCCGTCGCTGCTATATTTTTTGAAAAAATTGCATGAGGAATAACAAAACCCTCTTTTGTGCTTTGCTTTTTTAAAGGGCGTAACTAAAATCTCTTTTTGCGCTTTTTTGATACACCCAATGTCGCTAAGATTCGGGACAAAACAGATTTTTTTCCTCTCATTGATTGGCTGAAAATTCAATCAAAAACTCATGCTACCAACACAGTTCTTTGATGATGATTCTTACAAATTACAATTCAAATCAGTTTTCACCGTTTCAAAAATGAAGAAAGCCTTCATTGCAAAGTTGAAGAATGAAAACAAAGAAAATCTTTATTTCTTTGTTGAAGAAGTTGATGCTTTTGAAAAATTGGAACAACCAAAACCTTTAATCAAAAAACTTGATCAAATTTATAAGAAATATATTGACATGGTAAATTTACTGTTACTAATTTCAAAAAACAGAATTCTTCACAACGTTTGGATGAAGTTTCAGAAACCATTTCCATCTCAATAGGGAAATTGCACACTGAACAATTAAATCCAATATACTCCAAAATGTGGGTGTTGAATGAACAACCAAATGAAGTTTTTGCTGAAGCGAAAAAAGTTGTGAACTACATTCTACAAAAAATTTATTTTGAAAAAGTAAGTGTTGAATTCTTTAAATTAATTAGTTTCAAAAAACCGATGAATGTTATGATATTATTAAACAATACCCAAGAAATGATCCAAAATTATTTTCTCCAAAAACAGTTTTCAACTACACAAATGAAGATTTTTTTGAACCTAATTTATCTGAAAATGACTGGAATTTTATGAAAGATCTAATTTATAAATCATTTGAATGGCCATCTGAATCATTAAAATCTGAAAAGGCACTTGAAGCTACTACCTCATTCACCAATCACAACTTTATTCCAGATGTCACATTAGTTGATAAAGTATGTTGTGTCAAATTTGAGTAAGATTGAAATTATTTTTTAACAACAAGTTATGCCCTCCCTTTCTCTTTTGAAAGAACAATGAATGTTTTAAGTTCAATTGATAATATTTCACAACTTGATCCAAATCATCAAAGAGTAAAAGTCCTCAAAGAACATAAAACATCAGAATTGAAGAAGAAGTTTCCAAAATGGAAAAATCCACGTGGTTATATTGAAATTGAAGCTGATATGCAATTCCCTTTTCCAATGACCGAATCAAGAAAATTCTTTCATGTTCTTGGTTGGGACTATGATTCAAATACATCAACAGTATTTCTTAATCTATTTTTTTTACTAATTTTAGTTATTTAAAGTGGTTAAGCCATACGTTAATGAGTCAGTAAAGGGGTTGAATTACTCAGAAAAAATTCAATGTGAATTTCACACCAAAAATGGAATAGAAATCAAAGATTGTTATCTTTTTTGGACTTATTCAATTGCTGCTTACAGAAAGATTGGAGAAAATACCACTCAAGTCACCTCTTTAAATAGTATTTTTTTATATAATTTTTTGATTCTTTGAAAGTTGTGTCAACCAATGGGTGGGGAAATATTGTCCGAGATAAAATTGGGATGCAATTATTTTCTCACAAAAGAGGAGCTAAACAAGTTGAATTAATGATTAATGCAATGGAAAATTCAGAAGAAAATTTATCTCTTAAAAATTTGAACTTGAAAGATTACGGAAATTATTTGATCAACAATCTGAACATTAGAGAAGAAGACAAAAAATTTGAAGAAAACTTACAAAAATTGGATGACGATGTGAGAGAAAAAGTTCAAAAAAATTTAGAACCTGGAAATAGAATAGATTACTCATTAGATTTTGATGGGTACAGGGATAGATTTGGTGCATAAATGAATAAAATATCTTAAAAATAGAATTATTCTGGAATGTTTTTCATTGGTTAAATATCCCTTATCTGATAAGAACAAAATGTTACACTCAATGTTACCATCACAATACTACGACGAAGATACATATTACTTAGATTTTAAATCTATCTTCACTCTACCAAAAATGAAAAAAAGTTTCTTAAGTTATTTAAAAAAAGAAAAAAAAACAAATCTTTTTATTTTTCTTGAAGAAGTTACTTCTTTTGAAAAATTGAAACAACCAAAACCATTAATCAAAAAATTTGATCAGATTTATAAAACTTATGTTGATCAAGTAAAAAAAAACATTCACAATTTCTAAAACAGTTTTAGAATTCTTCTTCACACATTTCAGAGTTTTCTGGGAATATTGTGGAAGAAATCCAAAAGTTACATCAAGAACAAATGAATCCAATTTACTCAAACCTTTGGGTTTTAAATGAATCACCAAACGAAATTTTTAGAAAAGCAAAAAAAGTTGTTGAAAAAGTTTTAGATTCAATTCATTTTTCTGAAGTAAGAATTAACCATTAAATTTATAAACTCCAATAGTTTTCTAAAACCGATTCATGCATTGAAATTATCAAACAATTTCCAAGAAACGACCAAAGATTATTTTCACCAATGACCGTTTATACCTATCAAGATGAAGATTTTTTTACTCCTGTAATTTCAGAAAATGATTGGAAATTTATGAAGGATTTGATGTATAAATCATTTGAATGGCCAACTGAACATTTAAAATGTGAAAAAGCAATTGAATCATCATTCTCATATTCAAGTGATAATTTTGTTGGTAATTTATCATTAATTGATAAAGCTGTCATAATCAAATATGAGTAATTGTTCTATATTTCATTAATTTTCATAGTTATACCCTCCCTTATGCTTTTGAACGATGCATGAATGTCTTAACATCAATAGATAGTATTTCTACTTTAGATCCAAACTATGAGAGAGTAGACATTTTAAAGTATCACAGTGATATTGAATTAAAGAAAAAACATAAGAAATGGAAAAAACCTTGTGGTTTTTTGGAAATTGAAGCTGATATCCAATTCCCATTTCCAATGAATGAACCAAGAAAATATTTTCATCTTATTGGATATGATTATGATCCAAATACAACTACAGTTCGAATTTTAAATTAGTAATTATTTTATAGGTGATCAAAATGGTGAAACCTTTTATTCATGAATCAATTAAAGTAAAAAATTTAAAATTAAAATTAACACTAATAGGGTTTAAATTATAATGAAAAAGTTAAATGTGAATTTAAGACTAAAAATGGTGTCGAAATCAAAGATTGTTATTTATTGTTCACTTATTCTATTGCAATTTATCGTAAAATTGGTGATAACGCAACTCAATTTCAATCTTTAAATAGTAATTCATCTCATCCAATTAACCGTTTCGTCAGTATTTTCACCAAATGGCTGGGGAAGTATAATCAAAGATTCTTCATTGGCTGTTCAATCAGTTGCTCAAAAAAGAGGTGCAAAACAAGTAGAATCAATGATAAATGCAATTGAAAAATCAGATGTGAATTCAAATTTGGAAAACTTGAATACCAAAGACTATGGAAACTTTTTAATTGATAAATTGAATATTATAGAAGAAGACAAAAAATTTGAAGATAATATGCAAAAATTAGAAGAAAGTGTTAGAAGAAGAATGAGAGATTCATTAAGTGGAAGTAGGGTCAATCATAATATAAATTATGAAGAACATCTTCATAGATGCTCATGTATTGATGAATAAATTCAATTCTTCTTTTCCAATTGGTTTTTTTTTTCAACCAGTCAAGAATTTAAGGCAAAACCAAGTTATTTCATAATTCATTCCCATTAACCATTATTCAATAAATTTAATATTGTGCCCAATGAAATTGCTTTTCCTCAATACGTGGACAAACAAGAATGTCTGAACAAAAATTTGAAAATACAAATGTTAAAGTAGTAGCGTTAGGATATTCAGATATAATTTTGATAGTTCTTTTTTTGTACGTTATAAAAATATACCTCTTCAAATTTATAAAATTCTACAACAAAAAAAATGAATGAAAAATATATTCCATAAAAAATATAATGAAAAAATATAATGAAAAAATTTATAAAATATTACAACTTATTTGTTCAGCTTTTTTTTGAGCCTGTTCAACTCTTATAAGATTTACCATATCATTTAAAGCAGTCTCCCATGCTCTTACTGTTTTTTCATGACTTGACCAAAGCACAACTTCTTTTTCTTTTCCTCTTGAAGGTTTAATTTTAATACAATATTTAAATTCTTTATCTTTTGGACAAGTTGGTGATTTTTTTGTTGGTTTGAATGATTCAGTCGTTACAACTTCAACTGATTCGGAAAAAAAAAAGTGTTGAAGAGGTGAAGTTTCTTTTGAATTCTTATCTTTCCAAATAGATAATTCAACTTTTTTGCTTTGTTTGTCAGCTTTCAGATACCTTTTATGAGCATGAGTTTTTTCAGTTGACACTTTGTACAAATATCCTTCGTGATGAATTAAACTATTTTTGTCATTTGAATCTACTGGTTTTTGGTTCATTAATTTATGTTTTCTTTCTGCTTCTTCTCTATCTCCTGGATTTGATGGCAGAATTTCAACTTGAATTTCGGCAACATCAGAATCCGTTTTTTTTCCTTCTGATTGTACAACAGGTGTTAGTACTACTTCCTGTGGTGGAAATTTCGAACTTTGATCTTCTTCTTCTTCTTGTGGAAATTTCGAACTTTCTTCCTCGTCTTTGTTCCAGTCGCTTGTTTCTTCTTGTGGAAATTTCGAACTTTGATCTTCATCATCTTTATTCCAATCACTTGTTTCCTCTACTTTCACATTTGTAGTTTCTTGTTCATCTTTCTGTTCACTTGTTTCTTGAGGAAATTTTGAATTGTTTTCTTCTTCGTTCCAGTCATTTTTTTCTTCTTGTGGAGCTTTACTGCTTTCTTCTTCATTATTTAAATCACTCATAACAAGCTTTCCTCAAGTTTTTTTTTTTTCCGTTGATTAAGTATAAAATTATTGGTTCGTTTACCAATAACCAATAAAAATGGAATACATCAACTCACTCATTGAATTTGGAAAGAGAAATAAAAAAAAACTCCTAATTGGAACTGCTTTATCAGGAGTTGTTTATTATATGTACCAAGATAATTTAATCAAAAAACTTGAAGAAGAAACAAAAAAATCATATTTCAATTCAATGAGACAACTTTATCAAACAAATCATAATATTTCAAATACAGCTGTTAGAACTGTTCTTGCAAGAACTTTGAATGCTTTAACAGAACAAAATAATTTAGAAGAACTTTTTACAACTTTAAGATCTGTGAAAGATTTAACTTCGGAAGATAAAAAAAAAATTTGGGAAGAGATTAAATGTTCATCATTTTCAAGATCTATAGTTGCTATTTATTCTTTAGTTTTTATTCATATGATGGTTTCAGTTCAGATTTTTATGATGGGTCGATATTTACTTATAAAATATATTGAAAAAGAAGAAAAAGTTGAAGAATATATGGAAATATCAATAGAAGAACAACAAGAGTAACCCAAAAAACAAATTTTTTTTTTTTAATTTTTTTTAAATTTAGATTTTTAAATTATTCATCAAAATTTCAAGAAGAATCATTCAAAAAATTTTCAGTTTTCGTTAATAAGATTGTAGATGAAGAACTAAAGAATTTTTCTTTGAAGAAAGTGTGTAGTTATGAAGAGATTTCATTGGTTATTTTAAAAATCAGAACGAGAGTTGAAAATTTTCTTTTAGAACAAACAGATGATATAATGAATTTATCATCAATATTATTACCACCAGAAGAAGAAGATTCAAAAATCCAACAAAAAAATTTGACAGTATTAATTTCCGAATTAAGAGATATCATTGAAGGAAAAGAATTCACTTCAATTTTGAAAAATTTATGTGATGAATCATTTGATGTTTTTAATTTCAAAATTAATCAAATTATTTCCAAATTAAGTTTTGAACAAAAAAATTACATTGCAAATATTGTTTCAGGTGTTACAAAAGAATTTTCTATTATTTTAGATTCTGGTGATGATAATCAATATTTGAATGAAATTCAAAGAAATCAAAATTTTGATACCTTTTGTTTGGTGATTTATTCAATGGGAATTGAATTATGAATTTAAGAAGTGAAAAAGAATTTTTGTTGAAGGAATTAGAAGATAAAAATTTTTTTTGTTTCTTCTGTTTCATGTTTTCATTTTGCAAATAGTATGATTTGGTTCAAATCAAAATTTATTTTTTTTTTTTTGATTTACATTGCAGACATTCTAATAGCTCCATCTAATCTGATAGTTTCTCCATTTAAGTATGGATTTGTGATGATTGTATGACAACTTTCAAATTTAAAAAAATTTCGTCTTACATTGAAGCAAATTCTTCTGTTGATCCAAATCTGCCTGGAAATGGAACTTGTTTTTCGAGACTTTCTTTAACTTTCTTTGGCATCATAGCAGTCATTGGAGTTTCCATTAAACCAGGAGCTACAGTACAAATTCTAATTCCATATCTAGCTAACTCTCTTGCTATTGGAATGGTCATTGAAACAATACCTCCTTTTGAAGCTGAATAAGCAGCTTGACCAATTTGTCTGTAAAAAATAAAAAAAAAAACAGTCAGTTGTTTTACCCTTCATCTGAAAAACTTTAGAAAAAAAAAAAGGTTTACATGCAGCAACAGAAGCAACATTAACAATGACACCTCTTTCTCCATCTTTTGTGTATGGTTGTTGTTTTGACATTTGTTGAGCAACAATTCTTAACATGTTGAAAGATCCAATGAGGTTAACTTTTTTGAAGTTAAAATTTTGTTTTGCTTCTCACCTTTGATAACTTTTTCAAAAATGGACAATTTATGAGGTCCAAACTTATTTACGACTTTAGACGCGAATCCAATTCCAGCACAGTTTACAAGTCCATGCACAGAGCCAAATGTTTTGATACATAAATCAACAGCTTTTTGTGCATCCTCTTTTCATTCATTATTTTTTTTTATTTTTTTTTTACCTTCACTAGCAACATTACATTTTGAAAAAACAACCTTGTCTCCAAGAGATTCAACCAATTTGTTTCCTAATTCTTCATTTAAATCACAAATTACAACGTTAGCTCCTTGTGCATGTAATTTTTCAACAACACCAGCACCTTTTGGGAAATTTAGTTGGTTTTTTTATTGATCAAACCTAAACCAGATGCTCCTCCAGTAACAAGAAATGATAAATCTTCAATTGATGTAGACATATTTAATTGGTGGAAATTACCTCACCAATCACTTCGATTTATTCCACAACTCATGAAACTCAACAGTAAAATTGACTCAAATCACGAAACATTGGAAGAATATCATAAACATCATAAATGGATACCAAATAAACAACAAATTAGGCCCTCATTGCACTCAAAAAAAGAGAAAGAGTATTTTTTACAAAATGTTAACAACAATTTTCACTCAAATTACGATTACATTTTAAAAACAATTTTTAAAGTCAAATCACAAAGAATTGATGGTAAACATAAAATTGACAAAGATCATGTTTTTATTGAAAAACAAAAAATTTTCCTTCCAAATAAATTTCCTTATCAATTAGAAGAAGGAAACCACTACGTTATGTGGTACTCATACGAAAGTGAAACAGAAGAAAACATAACAAATGACATCAGTCTGGCTTTGACTGAATTGGTTGGAGAGAATAATTTTGAATTTATCTGGTATGAAAACCCAAAAATGTCAATTCCAGAAGTTTCTCATTATCAAGTATTTTGGAATAAAAAATGACTCCAAATGGTTGTTTGAATATTCTTCAAAAGGAGAAGTCTCCAAAGTTTGGAATTGAAACCTTAATTTTGAAGGAATTGAATTCAAATTTAAAATAATTTGATACATAAAATTGTTTATGATACAAATTACACCTTCATTTATCCTTTTGATAATTCGTTCAATCATTTCAATCCGCCGTCTGATAGGCTCAATTTTATTTATTTTTAGTTTTCAGATGACCGAGTTATACAACGCAGTTAGTTTTCAAACTAAACCACAAAAATTTCAAGATATACCACAGTACGCAATTGATTTTGGAAATATTCTCAATGATGAACCAAGCCACGACTTTCAAATAATTTCTTCTTTTGAAACTTTTTTTTCTCACAAAGTAATTTTAGAATCTCGTTCAACTGAATTCAAAAGGGTATTCAAAGAAAACCCAGCTATTAAAAAAATTATTCTCAACGAAGAATACGAACCAAAAGCAGTTTTAGAATTGTTAAGATTTTTATACTCTGGAAAACCAAACCTGCAAGGAGATTCATGGAAAATTGTTCTTCCATTAGCTGAAAAATTCAAACTTTCTGAATTGAAAAAACTTTGTTTCAATGAAATGATGAAAAAAGTAAAAATAGATTCTGTACTTTCTCTCATCACAAAAGCACGTTCAGGAACTGAAAAATACTACGATGATATTTTCATTTCTGCTTGTATTTCATTATTAGCAAAAAAACCATCAGATGTTTTTGAAACCAAAGACTTTTTAAATTTGGATAAACATACTCTACTTATGATTCTTCAAAATGATGAATTATTAATTGAAGAAATTGATTTAATGAATCATGTTCTAAGATGGGGAAGATCAAAATTAAGTCCTGGAGAAGAATTGAAAGGAGTATTGACTGAAGATATTATGAAATTAATTCGGTATCCATTGATGTCATCTGAAGATTTATACACCATCGTCAGAGCTTCTGGTGTTTGTCCTGAAGATGAATGGATTACTGCATTGGAATATTTAGTGACTGGAGATGAATTGCCTCCAAAATACCAAATGAGAGGATCAAAATCAGGTCTAGGTGCTTCTGGATTCAAAAATGGAAGAATTATTGCTTTAAAAAACTCTCATGGTGAATACTTATCTGTTGGAGCGAAAGGAACTCACAATTATTCACATTCAAAGAAGATTTCGGATGCCGAAAAATTCACATTGGTTCTTCAGTCAAACGGTAAATATGGACTTAAGACTATGAATGGAACTTATATTTGTGCGAATTCAAATGGTTTGTATCTTCAACAACCGCATTGCTTGGAATGGGAATGGTTCACTGTTAATGCTGTTTCTTCATCCACTTTTAGTTTATTTACTTGGAGATCAACTTATGTTTCAATGGCAAGTAATGGAACGTTAACTCAATCTTCAACTGTTGGTAAGAATGAAACATTTTCAGCAGTGCTAATTGGATAATGCAATAAAGTCTAAATTGAGTCATTTTTTCTCTTTCAATGTTTCCAATTTCCAAATTTGGTATTTCATCCACAACACAATATTACTTCTTTTTTGACCACCCCAGTTTGATAATAGATCAACAAAGCAAGTTCAAACTGAAAATCCACTTCAAATTCAAAATGAAGAATAATCCAAATTTAGAATTTCTTTCTCCAACCAATTAATTGCATTCTCAAAAAATCCAACAAGGTTTCAAATTGAATTTGAATCATTTTACAGTGCTGAAAAAAAATGTTGTTCTTATTTTAGTAACAGTGTACACCTAAAACAGTTTTCAATTTTCCCAAATTTGTAGGAAACATGTAGTTGACCAATTGTTATTAATCAACCGCATTTGGTATGTCTTTTCTTATTGGTCAACGTCATGACATTATTCAGCAAACTCAACACAGCTCTGTTGCTGATACTTCTGTTCGCTTTTACTACTGCTCAACGCTTTCGTCTTTGTAATGTACAAGGAAACACTTTCCACATCAACGGAAACACGAACGAGGTCAAAGACTTAAAAAACATGCACCTCAACTTGAACTCAGTTACTTGTAACTTCACTACAGAAACTCAAGGAAATAACTATGCCATCAAAAAAGTATTCTGTCAGTTTCCAAAATACGACTTTACAGTTTCAACAAAATCCGTTAAACTATCAAAAGGTGCTGAAAAAAATGGAATGCTTTTTACCAGAAGTGAAGACAATTTATACGTGAAACACAAAGATATAGAACTTAAAGTTAGAAAACTCACTGAAGACTCTTTAAGTTTTTCTGTTTCCGCTTTTGAAAAACGTTTTGCTGGAAACGATATTTGTGAAGAAAAAATACCTTTTACGATCAAAACTGATAAATTTCACCTTACTTTATACTTTCTTATTGCTTTAAGTCTACTTTGCTTTATCATAATTCCTTTTATTGATGACGCTGCTGAAGCTACAAGAGTTGAAAGTTTTCAAAAAATCAGAAGTCCTTGGTTTGATAAATTAGCATTTTTTCTCCGTTATTTAGTAACAGATGAATTTTTTGTTTTTTTAGGACCTACTTTGACTTTTACAGCACCTGTTGATGTTGGACCTGCTTTTCTTGCAAATTCATCTTTAGCTGAAATATTCAATGGATTTTTAAAATGGGTTTACCAAAAACCAAGACCATTCTGGGTCAAGAAAGGAGTTCAAAATATTGGAGCGATATGGGAACAAGACTATTCATTTCCATCTTCACATGCAACGACAAGTGCAACTTTTGTAGCACTTTTAATGTTAAAACTTGATACTGGATTTTTTGGAATATTTTTAACAATTTTTTCATTTCTTGCTGGAGTTAGTAGAGTTTATTTAGGTGTTCATCCATGGTCACATGTTATTATTGGATGGATCTTTGGTGTAACTCAAGCTTTTCTTTTTGTAAAAATCGATGTTATTGACTGGGTAACTAAATTAGAAGAAAATGAACAAATTGCACTTGCTATTGCTTTTCCATTCTTAGTTTATTCAATTTTATTTTTATTAAGAAAATCATTTGCTCTTCCTCATCGTGAAGTTTTAGACAAATGGTCTGATACAGCTGTTTATAATACAAAAAAAGAAGAAAAAACATCTCAAACAAATTTTCTTCAAGCAAGACGTTTAGATAAATATAACTTTCAAATTTTTGGTCAATCTATGGGTATTATTGGTATGATTTTTGCTATTAGATTTGCAAAAAATGGAAAATTACGTCTTATTGAAGAAACAAGAAATCTTGAATGTTTAAGAGCTTTGTTTGGTCGTGCTATTATTGGAATTGCTGGATTACTTCTTTTATTTGTTATCATTTTTGTTATGGCTCCAAAACTAAAAAAAACTAATTACACTTTTGGTACCATTATTCAATCTATTTTCATGGGTTTAAGTGGTTTTTGGGCTGTATTTGGTTGTGGATTTGTTGCTTATTATGGATTTGGTCTTGAATGTTCAATTCATCAATGTCACAACACAAAATTAAATTTAAACTCTCCTTCATTATTTTCACATAAAATGCTTGATTTTAATCAAACACAATGTTCAATGGTTTCAGTTAATCCAACAGTTGTTAAGCATCCACCTCAAGTTCAACCAAAAAATGTAAAAGAATTAAAACAATTAATACTTAATGCTGGTAAATCTGGTAAAATTATACGAGCTGGAGGTTCATATCATTCATATCCAATTCATTTACACACTGCTACTTATGATACTAGAGTACAACATGTTTCAATGAGAAGTTTTCGTCATTATGAAATGCGTGAAGAAAATGGAAGAAAAATTGTCATTGCAGGTGCTGGTATTTGTTTAGGTGAAAGTATGTATAACCCAGGATGCACACTTGAAAATTCATTAACTTATAAATTATGGCAAGATGGACTTGGTCTTCCTCATCTTTCTGGAATTTCTTTACAAACTTTAAGTGGATTTTTATCAACAGATACTCAAGGAGGAAGTGTTCATTATCAATTAAAACAAGCTGTTATTGGTTATAGATGGATTAATGGACTTGGACAATTAAGAGAAGCTTGGAAAAATGATACAAAAACAGAAGAAGAATTTTATTCAGTTGGTATTTCTATGGGTCTTGCAGGTGTTTTTTATGAAATTATACTTGCTCCAGAACCAAGATATTGTGTTCATGTTACAACGAAAGCATTAGATGATCCATTTATAAAAAAAAGTGGTAAAAATGCAATTGAACATGCTTTATTAGATGAATCACAAGATTATAGTAGAATTCTAATGGTTGGTGGAATGGACCAATATCATCAATGGAAATCATCAGCAATCACAACTATTGCAAATCGTATGAAAATACCATTTGATAAAACACATAATTGTGATGGAAAAGAAAAGAATCAAGAATTAATTAATTTTTATCCACAACCTATTTTAAGTATCACAATGGGTGCTGAAACTATTCAACAAAAATTTGATATTTGCAAAAAAGAATTAAACTCAGATGTTTGTAATGCAAAATTACTTAAAATTGCGATGGACGGAGCTACTAATAGACAAGAAAGAATTCAAGTTGAAAGATGTCTTAAAGCATTACACACTGATATGGTTGATAAAAAACCAAAATATAATTCAGATTATAAAAAAATCAATGGTCCATTACCAAGAATTCTAGGATCATGTTGGGTTGATTTATTAAAAACAATTGATGATGATGCTTATAAAGGAAGATATTACTTAAATTTACCATTTGATAATCAAGCTGAAATTCATAGTCATGAAGTTATTTTAATGTCTGAAATATTCTTTCCACTTGATACCAATAATGCAACTGAAGTTGTTGATGCTTTAGAAGATTTTTACAAAATTTATAAAAATCAATATTCTTCTTTATTGGTTCATTGGGAAATTTATTCATGTCCTGTTTCAAAATTTTATCTGAGTCCTTGTTATAATACAAGAGCTATTAGATTTTCATTATTTTCTGCTCTTAGAAATCGTCCAAATGATAATGAACAAAAAGAAGTTTGGGAAACATTTTGGAGTCATTTTTATTTAAGAGGATTTAAATTTAGATTTCATTGGGGTAAAACAACACCTGCTTGGCTTCCAAATTTATCACCTAAAATTATGGCTGATGCTGTTGCTTCTTATCCAAAACTTAAAGAATGGAGAGAATTTATTTTGAAAGAAGATCCAAATCATGTTTTCGTCTCAAAATATTGGGAAAGAACAGGTTTACTCAAAATCTGATTTGAGAAATTTTTAATACACAAAAAAAAAAAAAAATAAAAATTTTTATTTCAACGATTTTAGTGTATCAATAACACTTGAAAAAGAAGGTCTCAAAGAAGGACTTTGAGACCAACATAACATCATTAATCTTTGATATCCTTTTTCAACTTTTTTTTCATCTATTTTTGGACGAAATTGTTCATCATTTTGAATGTTTGATAGAATTTCAGATTCAAATAGATCTTCACCATAAGGACTGGAAAAAAAAATATTTAAAAGGAAAAAATCAAACTTCTCATTTTCATGAGCTAAAATCCACATAATAATTCCAAATGAAAAAACATCACATTTTTCAGTATAATTAGTTGTTGAAATTACTTCTGGTGCACAATAAACAGCTGTTCCTACTTTCATTGATAATTTTTTTTTTTTGTTATTTTTTGCAGCCAATCCAAAATCGATTAATTTAACTATATAATCATCTGAAACTAAAATATTATCACATTTGATGTCTCTGTGCATAATATTATTTTTATGTAAATGATGTAATCCATTGGCTATGTCAAGTAAAATTTGAATCTTTTCAGTTTTATTAACAAAACCTTTTCTTTTTGAAATAAAATCAATTAAATTTCCATTAGGACAATATTCGAAAACTATTCCAATTGTATCTGGAAATTCACAAACTCCATAAAATTTTATGACATTTTTATGTTCAGGAACAGAACTAAGAATTTAAAAAATTAAAAACTATTCTAATGAGTTAATTACTTACTCTAATATAGTTATTTCATTTATACATTGAGTTAAATCATTTAAACCGGTTAGTAATTTTTTTGGAAAAATTTTGATTGATAATTGGACATTTGGTATGTTGTCTAATTCAACTAAATATACAGTACCTTGTGCTCCTTCACCTATTTTCTTTCCAATATTCAACTGTTGTGGCAGAATAACTTTTTGTTTTGAAACTTCTATTGATTTATATAAAATAACTTTGTCTATTGAAGAATCAATCTGTTTTTCTTCTGTATGACAACCACACTGTAAAAAACCTAATTTATAAAAAAATGAATTGATTTTTTTATCTCATACTTTTCCTCCAAGCATCAAAATCCTGTTCACTCATTGCTTGAAAATATAAATCTGTTTGTGTTGGAAATTCAATTTTAAAACAGTTAAATTTCTTTTTTTCAGGTGGATTTGTTGATAATTTACAACCTGTTATGTTCAGTATTTTTATCGGATTTTTATCCTTTGATGAATTTTAATTGTTTTTTTTTTTTTTTTCAAACTTGAAATTTCTCTTTATAAATTAATGTACCATCTGACTTTAAAGTAAAAAATCTCTTCTTCCAAGATTTCCATTGAGATCCTTGTTTAATCAGGAAACCTTCCATTACAACTTCAACCACTTTTGGCTCTTCAAATTGTGGTTGGAAAGATTTCTCTGTGAAAATTTTTGAATAATCTTCTCTGATTTTAGGATTATTAGAGTCTGTGGTTGATGGAGTTTTTGGTGAATTTGTTTGTTCTTCACCAAAAAAATCAAAATCTGTTTTTCTTTTTAATGCTTCTGGTCTGACTAATTCCATTGTAGTTTTTTTTCTTTCAACCATTTTTAAAGGTTTACGTGAGCTTATCTGATTCATCGTATTTCTATTCCCATTTTTCATAATTTGGACTTTGTTTTTTTAAAAAAGAATCTTATTGGATAAGTTATTGACAGTTGACATGTTTTTTTTTATAAATTTTTTATTTTCTTTAAAACATTGATTTTGTTTCACGAGGATTTCCAAATGGACATTTTTGAATTTCTTTTCCATAAATCTCTGCTGTGATTGGTTGTGTTATTTTATTGTTTGGTGATTTGAAATATCTCAACCAAAATGCTCTATCAAATGATTTTAAAAGTGCATACTCTGAAGGAAATTTCTGTTTTAACATTGGTTCTCTTTCTAAAAGTTGACATGCAAATTCATCTAATTCTTTATGAGTAGGAAAATCATATGCTGATTTCTTCAAACCAAAATATTGTTTGAAATATTTATCAGCTGTGAACTGAATCTTTGAAGTTCCTTTTGTTCTCATATCTACCAAGAAATTACCTAAAGCACCTCCAAATACAGTTGTATTAATTCCAACAGTCGATAAAATTTCATCAACAAAATCTTGACAATTTCCTTCATGTTCATTTGGATTTACGTTTGTTTTTTTGTATGTATAATTTGTATTCCAATTAACAACAACTTCAGCAATTTTTTGTGTTAATTCAGAGAGAGACTCTTGTTTTACAGCAATTTCATCAATATCAGCTGATAATAAAGCCATACTTGAAACCATTTTCTTTGGTACACATAATGATGAATCTGTCCATTCTAAATAAAATGGTCCAATAATCAAAGCTTAAAAAAAAAAAAAATTTAAAAAAAAAAAAAAAAAACGAACCTGTATGAAATAAACCAAAATCACCTGAATTTACAATTGGTATTTTTGATATAATAGGTGAAAGAACCATTCTCAAAGCTTTATCAGTGTCGGAATGACATATTTCAGTAATTACCAACTTAACTCTGAGTTTTACATTTTTACCACCTTGAAGGTTTTGAATTTTTTTTTCTTTTTCAATTTCTTGCATATCTTCTTGATCAACAAATTCTTCAAGAGGTAAACTATCCAAGTTATTTGATAAATAAGTTTTTTGAATTTGTTCAACATCACATAAGCTCTCTACCCAATTACCCATTTTTATGTGTTTATTATTTGAAACATCCAATTTTGAAAATTTTAAAAAAATGGATTGTTGTTTTTGGTCAAAGTCTAAAAATGGAAGATTAATATTTTTTTTTTTCAAACATCTATTTTTTTCAAGTTTTTCAATTTCGTCTTTGATATGAGCTCTTTGACCCATACTTTTTATATTTAATTTTTTTAAATCATCTGAGGTTAATTGAAGTAATTGATAGCCTGTTATTTTTTTATCTTGAATTGCTTTTACATATTGTGATGTTAATTCAGGTCTTTGGAATCTTAATGTTATACATTGCATCCAATCACAAACATCTTCAGTTGACCACTTATTGACATCTATGAAAAAATGTTAAATTTTTTTTTTTTTTTTTATTAGTGCTTACCAACTGATTCTAATCTTGTTTTTGGTCTTTTGTTTTTTTGTTTAATTGAAATTACTTTTTGACTTGTAACTTTTACCAAACTTTTATCATCAACAAGTCTTGTTCCTTCAATTTCGAGAAGTTGTTTTTTGAGATTAGCATAATCAGTTGATGTGTTTGCACAAACATAAAAAAATTTTTGATCTTTTTTAAGGATTTTAATACAAAAAGGTTTTCCTTTTTCTTCTGTTTCTGAAAATTGAGAATTTTGAATGTTGAAAGTATTAAGATATGATGTATCTTCTTGTGATTTACGGTACACTAAGTCTCCTTCTGAATAAATTTCAAACCAACGGTTTTTCCAAGTTTTCCAATTTGAGCCCTCTTTTTTTTGTTAGGGTTAATTAATTTTTTTGAAACCTTTATTTAAATATCCTGAGAATACTAGTTCACCAGGAAACTCAACCTTCGATTTTTTTGTATCGGTTTGTATTGTTGGTGATTCAGACATGTGTTTGAAATTGACCAATGAAATCTGATAATTTTTTTAACAAATCAAAATTTAATTTTATAAATTTTATTAAAACTTAACTTTTTGAGACATAATACCATCAAATAAATCTTTTGTCATTTTCACATATTTCTTTTGTTTATCATCTCTAAAGTAAATCTCATCTTTAACGACATTAATGTCAAAATGTTCTTTCACTAAATCAACTTTACGATATTTGAATGTTCCTGTATTATTAAATTCTGTTTTAATTCTCAAAAAATATGGATTTGAATATGGTGTCAAATTATCTCTTGTAAAATCATATAAACCATCAAAATCAAGATTATCAGCAACAATTGAAGCCATTCCACATTTTCCTTCCATTCCTGGGATTGGAATTCCATAAACATTTGCTTCTTTAATTCCTTGAAATTTTGAATAAACATTTTGAATTTGACCAGTAGCAACGTTCTCTCCTTTCCAACGATATGTATCACCAATACGATCAACAAAATAAAAGAATCCATTTGAATCTCTTTTTAATAAATCACCAGATCTAAAATATGCATCACCTTTCTTAAAAACATCTTTGATTATTTTTTTTTTTGAAGCTTCAGGATTATTATGATAACCAGCAAAATTTCCAGCAGCAGCTGTTTTAGCCATATTAATTCTACCTAATAATTCACCTGATTCATTAACATCACAAAGTTGACAAAGTCCATTTTCATCTCTAACAATTTCATCTTTTTGATCATCATACTTAACAATCCAGTAAGGATTAAGAATTGAAAAAGGTCTATATTGAACTAAAGGTGGTACATATCCACAAGCCTATTCATTAATAAATTACAAAAATACATACAAGTGGTTTTCCAAGATTAAGTAAAGTAATATTTCCTTCTGTTGAAGAGTATAATTCATTAACACGTGGAACTCCAAATCTTTTTTGAAAAGGTTCCCATACACTTGCACTGAGTCCATTTCCAAAAGCTATTCTAAGATTATGATTTTTATCTTCAGGTGTTTCTTCTGTGAGCATAACATAACGAATTAATTCACCAATGTAAAGAAAAACTGTTGCGTTATATTTTCTGATATCTACGAAACATTTTGAAGCTGAAAATTTTCTACGAAGAATTACACAACCACCTGTGTACCTTGTAAATGAAAAATTAATTTTTTTTTTTTATTACCAAGGTGAAGTACCTATGATATTTCCTGAAGTGTGATATAAAGGAAGTGTGACATACATACGATCATCAAAACCAACTTCTGAAAAAATTGTTGCTGAAATCCAAATTTCAACCATACGCTTGAATTGTAATTTAAAAAATTGTTTGGATTTACTTTATGAGTTAAAATAGCAGCTTTTGGAAGACCTGTGGTACCTGATGTGAAAATGAAAAATGCTTTGCTGTTTGTTGTTGCTGATTGACGATATTTCATAGGTGGTTGATCTGTTGAAGCTGTAAATTCATCTTTAAGTTCTTCATCCAATGATTTATAATTAATAGGTACTTTAGATGATGGCTCAGCTCCATTATAAATATAAACATCTGAAATGATTGATTTTTTGCAAGTTTCAAAGTTTTCAATGCATTCAGTTCCAAGGATTAAAAATTTTGAACCACAAACACTTAAACAATGTTCTAAACTTAAACCTTTAATATCTGTATTGATAAGTGATACAATAGCGTTAATTTTTAATAAACCAATCCAAGTGATTAAAAATTCAGGTCTTTAAATAATTAATGTTGAAATAAAAAAGAACCTGTTTTTCATCAAAAGAGCAACACAATCTTGTTCTTTAACACCTTTTGAAATGGCAAAATTAGCAATTTTATTTGCTGCTTCATTTAATTGTTTATAGGTATAAACTTGATCTTCAAAAACCAAAGCTTCTCTTTCTGGATATTTTTGTGCAGTATCCTCAAATAAATCTATAGCATTTTTTAAAAAAAAAGTTTTTTTACTAATGGTGTTAAATTCTGTTTTGTAGTTGTAGTATTTGATGGTACCTTGTTGACGTGCTCTTCCATGAAGCATAAAACCAAGGTAGAAATATTTTGGCCAAAAATAAAGTAGAAAAGCTAAAAGAGCAATCACAAACAGGACAGTGTAAACGTTGAGCATGTTTAGAACTATAAAAATAACGATTGGCTGAAAAAAAATTAAATTTAGAACTTGAATAAATTGAAAATTGAAAGACATTAATTTTATTTGTTTTTTTCTCGTGGTGGAAGTGGTATAATATCCTCTTTTTCTGGATCAAAATCAGGTATTCTCTGAAAAAATCAATTAAAAAAACTAAATTAAAATAAAACCAAATCTGGATTCCAAAATCTATGTGCAACATCTGCACCAAGGAGTGCAGAACAAAAACCCAATGTCATGATGGTCAATGACCTCACCGAAAAGAATTTGTATTGAACTTTTTTCATTGGTTAAAAAATTTGAATTGAAGGTTGATGAAACAATTCAGATACGTTTATTTTCAAAAATTATGAATTTTATTATTTAACACGAGTTACTCGTAACTCAGAAAAAATTATGAGGTTGATTCACATACTGAGACGTTAAACCTGGCATCGTTAGTAAAAGGCGAAAGATGCGCTTTTGTCTAACCTCCTAAGTGAATGGCTGATTTGATAAAAAATTTTCTCTTTTATAAATAACTAATCAATTGTAAAAAAATGTGAAAAAATTTATGGGTTTGATTGAAATAATGGAATGACTGGATCAACTGAATTGCATACTCATTTCAGAGTTGATTTCCACAGCAAATTGGTTTTGTCATTGAAATGAAAAAGAAAACTGTGAGTTCAAATACCCATTTTTGATATCCAAGGATTGTGAGAATTACTCATATAAGCGCCATTAGTTTAGGGGTAGAATGCGACGTTGCCAACAAAAGCAAACTCGTTGTGACCGGGGTTCGAATCCCCGATGGCGCATCTTTTTTTCCTTTTTATTAACAAAACTATTTGACATCATCTTTTCATAAAATCCAAGAGACACTTACCTTCTGAAAGTCCAGAACCTGCAAAATCAAAAGCAAAAACAGTTATATTATAAGGCAATAAAAGTTGAACAGCGTTCAAAGCATCACCTCGAGAACCGCAATTTCCATGACAATTTCTGATTTTTTTTTTTTAATTCAAATTGAAAAAAATAATCTTTCATCTTTTAGTTTTTGAATAATTTGATTTTTAGGTAAAATTCATGTAAAAAATTCAGATATTGCTTTGACAGGTCTTTCTGCTGTCATTTCAGAAAATAAAATGTATTTATTCGGTGGAGACCGAGAAGATGAACCAAAAAGAAATCATAAACACTTGATTACTTATACCAATGATTTAGAAACATTTCAATGGACTTGATTTTCACACTTGGAGATGTACCTCCGATTTATCAGGATTCTGATGCTATCATCGACCAAGATGGAAGAATATATTTCATTTATACAGATGTATTGTATCAGTTCTTCCCCGAAAACAATAATTCATGGATTCAATTGAAAAAATCAATTTCAAATGTTGACAGTCACTTTGAACGCAGATCCATGATTTCAGTTGGAAAGTTTTTATACTTCATTGGAATCTTTGGAAATGATTCAAATATTTATCGATACAAAAAAGACACCAAAAACATTGAGTTCTGTGATGCTGGTGAATTGAACAAAAAAAGTTTTTATCAACATTCAAGTTGTTTGGTCAATCATGATTCTAAATGGTTGTGTTGTGGATTCGGGAGGTCGTGGTTTCAATTATGATTCAAAAAAGGATTAATTTTTCTGTTTTATAAAGTCATTTTTGATGAAATCAACAGTATCAAATGTTTCCCCATGTTCTTCTTCATCACTGGAATTGAAATATCTACCTGCCATACAATCATTGCTTTGACAAGTGGACCAAAGAACACGACGAACATCATAAAGAAAAATACAATCATCAGTGACATAAAGTTTCAAAGGTGAATAATTTTCGATATATATTCCAGTCTAACTGGTTTCAAAAATTCATCTCCTTTTCGAAAATCCAAAAAAGAATTTTTTCCAAATCCCCAAATGGTACCATCACATTTTTGAAAAATACAATATTCATGACGAGCAGAAAAATCAATGACATACTTTGAAATGAGTTCAAACTTAGTTTCATCGTGATGATATTGGTACAGTTCAAATTTTTTGGTCAATATAAGAGCGTCTTGAAAACCAACAAAAAAATCAAAAATTTCTTGGGTGAAACTGAGCTCTTTAAAACCATGTGGTTTATATTGTGAAAGAATATTAAAGTCGGTGGAGATGTAAATTTCAAAAATTGGTGAGTTTTCAATTTTTTGTTTTTTTTTTTTTCAATAGATTCCTGGTATAACTTTTGTTTCGTATTCATTTTTCAAGATAGCTTCTTCTATTTTCTTTGTTTACTGTGAGCGTCTTGTGGCTATGGCAGTTTGTTTGGTTCTTGCCATGCTCTAGTTAAAAAGTTTTTGTTTGGCCAATGTTGATTATTGGTTGAATAAAAAAACATGACGTAGAAGTGAAGAAGTTACTGTCTTTATTTTTAATTGTAATATCCATATGTTTGTTAATTTTTGTTTTTTGCACCCTCCATTGGAGACAATACCTTCTTGGAATTCAAATTTCGTTTTGACACCTCGATATTGATGATTATTTATTTTATTTCAAGTGTAATCATGTCAGTATTAGGTTATTTCGGAAACAGATTGAAACCGGAAATTGCTGTAAAAAAAAAAAAAAAATTCAAAAATTAATTTTTTCAAAGCTAGAGTCTTGAATGATTTTCCAAAATCTTGATTTCAATTGGACTGATTTTTCTGTTTCATTTGTAATTTCAATTTTATAAGTGAAAATGAATTCGTTGTTTACTTGTTTGGTGAATTTCGGAAAGACCTTTTGAATTAAAAAAAAAATTCGAAAAATTACTTGAACTTTAATTCCATTGGTATTTTGATTTCATCATAAATTTTTTGTTTTATAATTTGGTATATTTTTAAATGAAAATCAGTTGGTAAAAGTCCTGAAGCTTCAAAATCATTTTCTGGTGGTCCATAAAATTTTGAAATTTTTCATTTTGTTTTACGACTGCAATGAACTTTATTCAATAGAAATATTCGAATTTAGTTGTTACAATTTTTGATTTTAATGTTTTGAGTGTAGTTTTAGATAATTTTTTCACCAACGAATTCATTTGAAGTTGATGAAGGCGATTTGTGCGATAAAAATGATTGGATGAAAAAAATGAAACACAAAACTCCTCAAAAAACCAAAAGATGCTCTTTTGTCTGACCTCCTAAGTGAATGGCTGCTTTGTTAAAAATTTTTCTTTCATAATTATTCATCAATTGTAAAAAAAATGTGAAAATAATAAACAAAACATGAATTGTCCAATCATTTGTTGAATCGTTCGAAAACAACTTGTATAAACATGAACGAAGAACTGTCCAACAAAAAATCAACAACAAACAACTTGTATCAACCATTAAAAAGAGATCCAAATCAATTTTTACAATTTTCTTTCATCAGAGCTTCAGAAAAAAATGAGAAAAAAATTCACGAACCCATAAAGAGCAGAATTCAAAAAATTGAAATTGAAAAGGAATTCAAATTTGAATACATAAAAGAAAAATAAAAGAAAACCAAATTCAATTTGTCTGTAAAATAAAAGTTATAAATATTCTTGTTGTGTTTCAGTTCAGTTCAAATTAAAGTATTTTTGTTTTGAAACTCAATTCAATATTTAAGAACCGTTTTCTACTTTCAACCAATAGTCATGATTGTGCACATCTTGGACAAACTCAACAAAAAGAAAATTATTTTGGCTTCAGGTTCACCAAGAAGAAAAGAAATTTTAAAACAAATTGGACTACAATTTGAAATAGAACCTTCATCATTTGATGAAAAAACAATTGACAAAAAAAATTTTTCTACTCCTTCAGATTTTGTTAAACACAGTGCTCAACAAAAAGCAATTCATGTGTTCAAAGAAAAAAAAGACGTAAAAAAAAAGTATTTTAAAAAATTAGGGCACAGTTGATTTAGTTATCGGTTCAGATACTGTCGTCATTTTGGATGGAAAAATTTTGGAAAAACCAACAAGTGAAGAAAATGCTTTTGAAATGTTGAAGTCCTTATCTGGAAGAGAACATACTGTATGCACTGGAGTTGCTTTGATTTCTACAGATTTTGAAATTATTTTTTCAAATTTGACAATTGTTCAATTTGATGAAATTTCTGATGAAATAATCAGAGCATATATCAAGACGAAGGAGCCTATGGATAAAGCAGGTTCATATGGTATTCAAGGAATTGGAGGTAGTTTTGTCAAGAAGATTGATGGATGTTATTATAATGTTATGGGATTTCCTTTACAAATGTTTTGTAAAAAATTATTGGAAATTTTTGATGATAAAAGAAAATTAAATTAGATTCATCTTTCTCAAAAAATAGTACAGGTAAATAAATCACATTAATTTCTGAAATATTGTTAGTTTTTTTCTCATCATTATTCCTTTCATTCATCCTGAAGAGAAGAAAAAAAATGAGAAAGGATATCTCTTCTCCAAAAGCTACAACATATGACCTAAAAGGGAATTAAATTTCCTTTTTTTTTTGACACAAAAGTTAAGCAATGGGTATCATGTCATTTCAAAGAAATCTCTCTGTTTTAATGGTTTCTATTATGATGATTCCAAACCTATTCATGTTTTTCATAATTTCAAAATTTAATCAAATTTTATTTAGTGCCATTCAATGAATGCAGATTTTTGTTCATTTTTTCTTGAAATTGTGGTAATGCTTGGATCATACTGAAAAAATACACATTTGCAAAAGATTTCAATTCTGTTAGAATATCATCTTTGGTCTCTTTGGACTTATAACTTTGTTTAAAAAGGGATATTATTTTTTCTGGAACTAGTGCATTGTGTGAATTATAATCATTGTTGAAGGATTTATGGCTACCCATGGAATTGTATAATGAAGAAGGACCTTATGTGAATGCTCAAAAATTCATTGATCGATAAAAACCTTTATTTTCTTACCAACAATCTTTCAGAAATTTATAAGCATGTCGAAATGCAATATAATTTGCAAATATCACACCAGGTACAAATCCAAATAAAGTTAATAAACAACATATCAACAATGCACGTACCCTAAATCTGAGTTCAAATAATGTTATCTTTTACCATCCTTTTTCATGCCAAAAATGAACATGCCCTTTTTCACTTGGATCAGCTCTATCTTGAGGATCAGACTCAAATTGTGAAAAAACTTTCATTTCTTTTGATTGTAAACATGGTAATGCTGATACAAAAATAGCTCCTGGTGGTAAAAACCAAACTAACCAACAGGCAATACATGACATACAACTGATAACTTCACAAAATAAAGGAAGGCAACAACACACAAATATAGAAGTTGGACAAAAATTTTTTGGATTTGTTGGTTCATCACAACAATCATCAACTCCTAAAAAATTGATTTAATTTTATTTTTTTACCATCCATAAAACAGTCACATGAGTCATCACATGGACCACTTTCACATATAAAACAACCTAAAAAATCGCCCATTCCAGAATGCCAACAACAGCAACAACAACTGTCATCGTTTGATTCCATTTGTTTGTTTTTCTATTTGACCAATTATTTTACAAAGAAAAAAAAATTTTATTTATAGTTTATCCAAAAATTTATTTAGACCATATTCTATGGATAAGAAGTATTATTTTTCGTACCTGTTTCAATCTCTAATTTTTTTTCAATTTTACCATCTTTTATCATAAAAAACAACGGAAAAGAGACAATTTTATGCTTTTCACAAAATATAGGATCTAAATTTTCACTGTCTACCATGAAAAATTTGCAATTTAATTTTTTTTTTGCATTTTTTTTCAAATTTTCAACTAAAACTGAATGTACAGGAGTTCCGTCTTGAAAAATGTACAATATGACTTTTCCACTTGGTGATAATTGATTTTTTATTGTAAAATCTGTTTCTTGTGTTGTTTTTAATTCCTAAATTCTTGTTAAATGTTGGTTTGTGATTTACTGTAATTGACATGGTTTGATTGGATCACCAAAGTTTAAAAATAAATAATTTCCGTAAAATTAAGAATAACTTCTTTGGATGATCAAGAAATCATCTTCAAAAATCTTCTTGACTTTCAAATTTATTATAATTTCAAGTTGGTTTTGCTTCAATGTTGAAAGATAATGGAAATTTATGACGAATGGATATGTACCTCACTTGTATGTCCATATCTAGTGGGAAATTCAGTTTTCCAGTTCTGGTTAATTCTTCTGTCATTTGCTGCAGCATTAATGGACTGACAGTTTCGATTTTTGCATCAAACATGGTAACAAGATTCCCTTTCTCTGTTACTCCTTTCAAAAATCCAACACTTTCTCTTTGAATTGTCACTAAATTCTGTTTTTCATAAGTGATATTAACTTTCACATTTTCTATTAAAATATCAATGTTCCCATGATAACTATAATTTAAATTGATCTAAATATTGTTAATTTATTATTTCTGACTTTTCCGACTAAATAAAAATTAGGTTTTGCTGTGTTAAGCCGAAAACTAATAAGTTCAAAATTTTGATATTCGACTTCAGGTTGAATGATCCATATATAATTCACTAGAACAGCAAATAATACTAAAATAATAGAGAAACAAAGCAAAAAAATTAAATTCAAAAATGATGAACAACAGCTGTGAAAAAGTTACATAATTTTGACATCCATACCAAAAGCATTTCCAAATATTGAATGTAGCTTTGGTTTTCTTTTTTAATAAAGCCTCATATTCTTCATAAATACTGACTTCAGTTCCTTTCGACATAAATTCTGTTCTTGAATTCAACCAATCAAATTGCAAATGGTTTGACTTTTTCTCTGACTAATTTTTTAAAAGTTTGGTTCAACTCTCAACCCTAGCATAGTCAGTGATGATCTTGTTGATGGAATTGTATCCAAAAAAAAAAAAAAATATGAGCCAGTTGCACCAGAAGTAAAACAAAAAACAATATTAACAATAAAGACTTTAAGACATGAAGAAGATTTAGCCAAAGAAATAGGTAAATTTTTACTTCATGAAAAATTTGAAAATACAACTTTTATCACATTTCAAGTTGGAAAAGATAAAGAACCAATTAAAGTGTATAAAAATATCATTGAATCAAGATGGTAAAAAACTTTGAGAATTTGAAAACTTTAAAACAGTAAAATATTAGAAAAACATAAAAAATTGCCAAATGTAAAACCTGAAATATTTAATATTTTTATTGAATTTCTCTACTCAGGAACATGCTCATTTTCAGTTTCCAATATTGAAGAATTGTTGAACTTTTGTGATGATTTAAAATTGAAAGACTTTAAAAAAGATATTTTTGATTCTTTAAATTCCGTTGATGTCCAAGATATAATCAATTTAAACATAAAAAATGAAGAATTATCAAAAAAATGTGAAGAATGGAAAAAGAAACCAAAAATACCAGATGCACCAAGTATGGAATATCCAAAAAGTAAAGTAAAAGGTACAATTGAAGTGCCAACACATGACATCAATGATTTTCTATTTGATGCACCGATCATAAATGACGTCGGGTTTTTTCCTCTTGAACAAGATGATTATTATGATTATGATGATGATTATGATGACGAAGATGACTGGGAATAAAGAATTTTTATTTTTCAAAGAATTTGACAGGATTTCCTTTGATAAAATTTCGCACTTGTTTGAAATCGTTTTGAATTTCTGAAACTTTCTTTGAATTTGTACAAATGACAGAATTTGAATATTTTTCATCAAACAAATTTACCAAATATTTTTTGAAAACTATTATCAAATCATCTTCAGTGACTTCCTAATATGGTCAAAATTGAACAAAAAAACTACGACTTACTGATATTCTTTTTAACATGATTTCATTATGATCTGATGGTAAACCTTCAAAATAATGAGACATTCTTTGATATGCTGAATCATAAATTGTTTCTTCCAATGAAATCACTTCATAAGAAATTGCTGATTTTGAAGAGTCAATAAGAGTTTGATCAAATTGACTGTTCTTTAGAATATCATCAATAATTTTTTTTGATTCCATATATGCTTTAAATATATTGGTACTATCTGAAATATTGAAATAAATTAAACCTTGTTCAATTTCGACAGTAATTCCAAATTGATAACATAATCCAAATCCTCTGATTTTACTCCAAAAGATACTTTCAGAACCTGTTAAATATTCAATTAAAACTAAAAGTGCAGGTAAATCTGGGTCTGATGATGATGTAATACCTGGGCAGGTTTGATCAAGTGATGTTGTTTCAGTTGCACTCAATCCAAAGATAATTCCATCTTTTGCTTTTGAACAATCATTAACACCTTTTCTCAATAAATCTCTTGAATGTTTGATCGCTTTTGGAACATAAATCATTTCTGATTCATTAAAGAAATGTTCAAGAATTGAGCTTTTGACATTTTCAATTTTTGTAAAATCACCAATCACTGAAAGATAAATTCTACTTGGATCTGTAATGAAATCTCTTAATTCATTCAAATCTTTGATGATAGATCGATAATCTTTATCCATCTTTTTATCCAAGGAATCAATAAATTTATCTTGATTGTGGAAATTACAAGCATTGTGATTTGATTTCTTTGGATCAAAATTCAAATGTTTTAAAGCTGCACCTGGTAAAACTCCTGGGTCTGTTTTACATTCAGGTACTTCATTAAGTATTTGATCAATTGCCAATTGAATTCGATCTTTTGTAAATTGAGTATTCCAAAGTGTATCTTTTAGAATTTCAAGACCTTTGGAAAATTTTGAAGGTTCAATTTCAACTTTGACATTAATTAATTGGGGAAAAACATCATAATCAAAATCTTCACTGTTCAAACCTATTGTTGAATCATAATCTATGGTATTTTCACTTAATATTTTTGTGACTTTTTCATGTGATAAATTTTCGTTCTTTTTTTTTATTGGCATCTATAGGAGTTAGTTTTTTTGTTTTGATGATTCATACTTCAAAAATACAATCAAATAACAATCTCAAATATTTTCTCAATTTATCAGAAACTTCAGTTGTGTCTAAATAAACATTAATTTCAACGAATTTGACAGGAATATCTTATAAGAAAAAGTTAATCAAAAATTTGAAGTTACGATCAAATTGAATAAAAATTGGAAGATCTTGTTTTTCATCTCCAATCAATTTTTGTAGTTTGATTCTTTGAAAAAAAGTTAATTTTCAAAAACTTACGAATGTTTATCTTGAGGAATAGAATTTGATCTATAAGTCACAACTGGGAAAAATTCAACAGATTGAATGTCAGGAATTTTGAATGATTCTGATTGGATTAGAATGTTGATTGATTTTTTTACCTAATAACTCCTTTGGTATTTGGAATTCATTTTGTTTTTTTGCAGTTTCCAAATCATCACCTAATTGGTTCAATTTCTCTTTTCCTAATTGAGATATTTGTTTTTTGATTCTTGATTCTTCATCATTTGATAATTTATTTCCTAGTTTTCTATCAGGTTTTGCATAAATACAAGCATGTGGTTCATCAATAAATAAACTTATTTTTCAGTTTCAAAAAATTTCTTACGTTTTGATTAAATTCACCCAATAACTTTCATCTTTAGATTCTAAAACCTCAATTAATTCAACTTCTTTCATCATTGATTCAAAATCTCCAATATTTGTTCCATAAAGAAAATGATGAATAAAATGCTCTGAAATGTAATCTGATGGTTCAGATTCAAAATCACTCAAATACTGAAAAAGTTAGTTTGAATAATAATATGATAACTTGAAGCTTAGCTCTATTTAACATAGTTTTCATTCTTTTTTTGTCAATTCCTTTTTCAATAATTTTGTTAATTTCTTTGAAAAATTTTTTTTTTGCTTTTTTGAATTCCTTTGGTTCAACATCAGAAAGTTCACAAGTCTGGAAAATTGAAAATTAAAAGATGTATTTTTGTTCATACTACAACAACTGCTAAATAATTTTCCATTTCAAATTCTATGTCTGAACAAAAATTATCATCTGATTCAACCATTGTTTTTTGTAGAGGACTGATGGATGTATCAGCAAGATAATCAAAAATAATTTTGATTGCTTTCTTTTCCAAAAAGTTCTGATCATTAAAATTAAATTAAATTCTTACATTGTACTTAAACTGTGGATATTTCCAAGCTAAAACAACAGAACCATCTTCATCATCATCTGCTGGAATTAATATTTCATTTTCAATATTTTTATCAAGTGAATCAAATGGATTAGACCATGGTCTTGTATTTTTTGGTTTGAAATTCTTTTTTATAATTTTAGATTCTACAGGAGTAATGGAACTAATTACTTCTTGAATTGAAATTTTTCCGAGGATGACAATGCACACATTATCAGGTCTGTAATATTCTTGATGATATTTTCTAACTGTTGAAATGTCTAATTTTCTTAATTCTTCCAAAGAACCTCCTGTATCACTTCCATAACTGTGATTTTTGAAAAGAGTTTGTTGTACTTTGAATGAAATCATTTCTTCTGTATCTGATTCAAAACCCTTGATTTCCGCATAAACAACTCCTGAATTTTCTCCTTTTTCATCAATGTGATGAACTTCAGTGTAAAAACCCTTTTGAAAATTAATTATTTTTTTTGTGAAGAACTGATTCTGTCAAAGTTGGATAAAGAATATGATCCAAGTATACAGGTAACATATTTATTGTACCTTCTTTTCCAACTGTATTCAACTCATAACAAGTGTGGTCAACATCTGTATAAGCGTCTAAAAATTTAACAAATTTCTTTTGTGTTTTTACTGGTTCCTTGTGCAAAACATCTATTTGCGAGTTTATCAAGCATACCTTTATATGGATAATCTTCACTTCCGAAAAATACCAAGTGCTCAAGAACATGAGGACAACCATCATGACAGTCTGATTCTGTTGAAACTGTGATGTATGAATTAACCATTGGTCCTTCAATTTCAGCAAGCATAATTTGTAATCCAGTATCTTTGGATTTATAAAAATGAATTGGTGTCCCATTTAAATCAAAACTTGATTCACAAACAAATCCGCTGCTCAACTTCATGCCAACTTGAATTCGCAATTTGATTGGATAACAATATCTGTTGGTTTAAATTAAAACAACAGCAAAAACATCACAAGAAATCCTAACATTTATTCAAATTTAAAATTACAATTTAAAAGTAAATATCTCATCTGTTTTTGGAATTGGAAATGTTTTGTTTGAAAATATAAAAATTTGATGGAGTTGTTCATTTTTTTTGATATATTCAAAGCTGTCATTTTTCTTCGACCTCTTGCATTAATATCAGCACCTAATTCAAGTAACTTTAAGAACACTTCAGCATTATCTAAAGCAGATGCATACATTAAAGGTGTCCAACTTACATAAGGTGATACATACATCATATATTCCCAAGTAATATAATATGAACAATAATCAGGCTTTAAATTATTCCCGTTTTCATCTGTTGGATAGTTATAAAATAGTATTGAACATAGTCTTCATACCCATCTCCTGAATATTCAGAAGTTGAATAACCACCTTCACAATCAGAATTAAATTCCGATAGATATTCATCTCTTATTCCAGCTTTAATTCCTAATTTTCTTTTGAAAGCATTGACCTTATAGTTTTTGTTTTTCAATAAGTCTTCAATCATACTTAAATCTGAGTTTAAAATTGCTGAGCGCATTTCTTTGGCCATTTTTTTTCTTTGTTCTTTGGTTACATTTTTTGGAAAATATGTTTCTGTTTGTCCTTCACCATTTGATGAATATACATCGTCGTCAGAAACTCTGGTATCTGAGATGACATCAAATTCATCGTAGTTTATATTTTCAGTCAATTGTTCCGTAAGACTCTCCTTCTTCATTACACATTGAACCAATCAATTTGCTTTCCAGAGTTTGGATTATTTAAATGATTTTCAAATACTTCAATTCATGAAAACAAAATTTCTGTGAGCAAGTAAACAATTTTCAATATAATTAACTGACAGGGTATTATTTCACATGATGTTCTTTGAAATCACAAAAACGCACATTTTCGTTGTTACAATTTAAATTTTTGATTATATAACAACAACATCCGATGTAGTCTAGTGGCAGGATATCTGGCTTTCACCCAGGCGACCCGGGTTCGATTCCCGGCATCGGAGTTCAAATTTTTTGTTTTCTGACTAAATTTTAAATTTCCTCCCATTTGTGACTGCAAAAAAATAAGGAATCTCTTCCAAATTGAAAAGATTTTTTTTTCTGTTTAAATTCACTTGTATGACAGTGTGTTCTGAGAACTAAAAATACCCAGATTCCGAATTTCCGTCCAACCATTGCGAATATTCAAATTTCCATTGACAATCAAACTAAATGATACTTAGAATTCCGATTGGTCAATTCTATTTTGGAAATTCCACAAGCAACTTTCCCTATCTTTGTATCGATATCAAGAGGAATGTTCCAACTTGAATATGTCATTCACTCAGAAATCGGAAATCTGAGAAACTCTGAGATTTGTAACAACCATTACTTAATTTCTTTAGCTACAGAAAATCTCAAGAGAGATTTCAAGGGATGAGTGTTTTGGAGAATATTTGAATAATTTTTATTAATTATTGACGAAAATGTGACCTACAAGCCATTGAAAAAAGATAAAAGAATGAGTCCGGCAATTGTATGCAACAAAATCTTTTTAGATTTACCCAAATTGGGATTGACAAATGAAATTTTTTTCCGATTCATTCGAAACGTTTAAGTTTCACAGTAAATTATGCATAAATAAGCAACTTTTTTCGATTCAATCATTTTGCTAGACCAATCGGATTTTTTTCAGTTTCTATTTTTGAATGTGGAGGTTAGCTAATTTTTCATTGGACAAAATCAAAATGTTATTGCAAATCGTACTTGGATGTCTTGCTCTCGTTCCTATTTACTTCATCTATCTCTATATCAGATGGAATATCCTTTATTACACTGAAAAAGCAAAAGGAATTCCAATTGGAAGCGCACATTTCATTCATCCAGCTTTTCCTTTTGCTGAATACTTAGGAAAACCTACACCTTTAGAAACTGAAAGGATAATTTTTGAAACATCAAAAAAATACAACACACCATTCGTAAAACAAATCATCGGATTTTATGTCAGCATTTCAGTTTGGTAAGAAACATTATTTTTTAATTCTCCGAAAGTGATTATCAAATAATTCATGACATTTGTATCAAAAAATCAAAGTCTTTCATCAAACCTGTTGAAGTCTATGACCTATTAGATGCATTTGGTCCAAATGTTTTGACTACAACTGGAGAAGAATGGAAACATCAAAGATTATTATTCAATCCTGTTTTTTCACAAGATGCATATTTAGGATTTGTATGTAATGCAACAGCTAAATTTACAAATCAACTCATGAACGAAAAATTAACAAATGAAGAAAATGAATTATGTTTGAAGTAAGAAGATGAAAAAAACAATTAATCAGCATTTTCAAGACAACCATTTACAGCTTTAGCATTAGACGTTTTGTCATCATCTATTTTTGGAATTGAAGCAAAAGCTTTAAATCCAATGGATATCAAAGATTACAAAGAAGGAGAAATTCCAAAAAATGTATCAATGACAATCGTTGATTCTTTAATGAACATTATTTCAGGATTGGTCGTAAATTTATTATTAACAAAGAGAATTGCAAGAAATATACCTTTTGGACAATTCAAAAAACAATCAAAATCTGTTGATGATTTCATGGCTTATGGTAAATTCATGTTAGAAAAAGGTCTTTTAAAACAAATTGATGATAACTCACAAGATGCTTTGATTCAAATGATGCTGAAAGCAAGAGATGCTGAAGATTCTGAATTTAAATTAAGTGATGAAGAATTAATTTCTAATATGTTCATTTTCTTTTTTGCTGGTCATGAAACGTAAGATGAAATTGATTTTTTTTTGACATTAAAAGAACTGCAGGTACTTTACATTGGGCAATGCAATGTTTAGCTTCAAACCCAAAAGTTCAAGAAAAGTTATTTCAAGAAGTTTATGGTGTTCTCAAAGGAAGAGATCCAGTCTATGAAGATTTCAAAAAATTGAAATATGCATTTTGCGTATTCAAAGAAACATTAAGATTACACGCACCTGTTAAATTAACAGTCAAAAAGAACATCGAAAAAGTAACACTTGGAGATGTCGAATTTCCAAAAAATACACAATTCGGACTTTTCTTTCCTGGTGTTCATAAAAGTGAAAAACTTTGGGAAAATCCATTGGAATTTAATCCAGATAGATTCATGGACTCATATAATCCTTCTCATTTAATGGCATTTTCATATGGAAAGAGAAATTGTATTGGATCTAAATTTGCTGAAGTTGAAGGAACAATTATTCTATGTTGCTTAATACAAAAATATTCAATTCATTTTAAAGAAGGTATTGATGTCAAAAAATATGAAGATGAAATTCAATTTGTGACTACATTACCAAGATTTGATTTACCATTCGTATTAAAAAAAAGAAAAATCCAATAAAATTTTATCATTATTTTCGTCTGACTATTTTACCCAGGAATTGTAAAAGCTAGATTGTACTAAGGTTTTGGCAATTAAAAAACAACCAATCAATTTTTTCTTCAAATAAAAATCCATGAAAAGAGAGTGGAAAACAAAATTTGAAGAAACAATAAAAATACTCGAAAAATATAAATCCACCACCGTAATTAATTTTTCCAACTCTACAGGCGAAAATTACCCTTCTGACAATGATAGAACTGAATTATTCACAAACTTCTTTGATAAACACCCAGAAATTAAAGTATTGAAACTTTCTGGCAATAACTTCGTTAAAGATGATGATACAATTGAATTATTTAAACATATCAAAAAACTACCAAATTTGACTTCTTTAGATTTCAGTTCAAATGCAGTGAGAGAAAAAGGTTTTATTGAAATTGGTGATTTTATTGCTGAAACTGACAGATTAACAACTTTAAAAATGTTCAATCTTTCCAAAACCACAGTAAAGGGTAGAACAATATTTTGTGCTGGATTGGAAAAAAATAGATCTTTAACTTCAGTTGATTTTTCTGGGGACGAAAATGAAATTTGTTCATATCAATTGACACATGCATTATGTTCATGTTTAAAATCACATAGAACAATAACTGAATTGAAGTTGTCTTCTATGAAGCCAGAATTTGGTGTAGATCCCAATTCTCTGGAAAGAACCTTTGATGGACTGATCCAGTGTAACAATCAACTGAAGATTTTGAATCTTTCACATTTTGATTATTCAATACATGGCATAATATCCAGTCTTTATTTTAACAAAACATTAACTACTTTGTTACTTGATTATTCAATGATAAATAATCGTTTGTTCGAAAAAATTATGCGTTCATTGAAAAATAATCCAAATTTTCATACTTTAAGTTTGAAGAATAACGAAATTGATGATCATAATTTGGTGATTGAATATTTGAATGAAATGAAAAATATAAGATCATTTCATATTTTTTCGAATCCTTTTAAAGAAGAATCTGAACAGATATTTGTGGATTATATTGAAAAACACAATCATATTTTGGATTTTACATTTTCAATTTCACCCAATTCTCCATTGAAAGAAAGAAGAAGACATCTTTTAATGTTAAACATTATAATGGACAAAATGAAACGAAATTTTCCTGTGCACAATGGTTGGAATCATATGTTCGATTTGAATTTTAAATTCAGAGACCGAAAATGAAGCATTCAATTGATGAGAATTTTAATTAAATAAGTAAAATTTTTCTTCCATGCCATGCTGTACATCGTTCCAAGTGAACAAGATGCAATTGATCCTTATCCCTCCATCCAAGTATTCCCAACAACTCCCAAAATTCCTAAAAATTTGAGCAAAAAAAAACAAGACAGTCATTATATCATTAAAATCCTTTAATTTCTTTCAATTCTTCTTCTCTAAATTCTGAATTTTTTCCAAAATTTTGATAGGCATCTGTGTAAATGAATCTGGCATAAGTATCTGAAATGTTGACTTTTAACACTTTTTCAACATCTTCGAAAACATTATTTTCAAGAATCAAGGTATCATCATTGATAATTTTGAACACTTTTACGCAATTCTTTGAATCAATATTAATTTCTAATGGTGACATATCTCCATTCAAATGGCAATAGTAAATATCAAATGCGATATTTCTTTTGTTTTCCCCAGTTGCTTTTTTGTATTTTTCAATTGATCTCCAAGCAACTAAATTTTCTTGAGCCCATTCTTCAACTGCAAATTTAAAAAACAATCCAAAACTTTGTTCATTTGCGAGACATTCTTCCATATAAAATAATCGTTTCTTATTTCTCTTAAAGATTCTTCGAAGAAATGCTGTAAATTTGAAAAACAAAGTTAAACAAAAAGGGAAAAATGCTTGATAAACAACAAATGAATAAGCAATGATACTTCTTCCATAAACATTCAAATATTGACCAACATAAAAATTATATGAATTTGAACCAAATATCAATGAATTATAAGCAGAAAATTCTAGTAGAACATAAAATATGAATATTGAAAATGCAAAAAATTGTTCCAATCTAAAATAATAAGGATCATTTTTGTAAAGAAAATTTTGAATTGCTCCTAAAATGCTTTTCAAAAATGCATGTTTCTCATATAATTTTGAACGAAAATAATCTCTGAACAAGTTTATAATTGATAAAATAATATCAACAAGTAAAACGAAAAACAAAATACTTCCAAAAAATAAATTAAAGCACAAATGAATTCCATAAATGATATACGATTTTGTAGTGGTACATTGAAAATGTGCTGGTATGATAAAAATAACAGCTAAATCAACCATTGATGAAAGTAACAAAAATCCAAGAGATATCCATAAGATTAACAGTGGTTTTGATAAATATTTCAATAAAGTGATAAATTTAAAATACAAACTGGTTGTTGATGTTTCTGAAATGTGACTCTTTTCTCTATTGAAATTAATCAATAAAACAAATCTAAAATAATTCAAAGGCATCAACAAAAAAATCAATGAAAGCATATTCTCGTATAATAATGAATGCAAATAGCATGAATATTTTGATCTCCAGCCTAAATAAAAAAAGAAATGTTGAAATGATGTGAATGAAGCTCCATATTGTGATACAATTGAAAGAAATGGAACAATTCCACGCGAAGCAAGAGGTTGTGAATCTTTGTACAAAAATGCAACAAAAAAGAAGATAATGTAAAATGACAATTCAACGATCCATACAGTTGAATTTACATCTGATATTCTTTTTGAGAATCCTGATAGCACTGTGACATCACAAACTGACAATGATGCTGAAGTGACATTATAATTTACTGTTTTAATAGTTTGATGATATGAAAATGTAGAGTTGCTGACAATTGGATTAATATTACAAGCAATCGTAATATAGTCATATTTTTTCAGTAATTCTTCGTCAATTTCAATTGAGAATCTTTGTTTATCATTAAATTCATATTGTTCCAATGATTGATCTTTTGGTAATTTGATTCCTAAAGTTGGATATTCTTGAAATCTATTGATTCCATTAATAGAATGATATTTTAATTCTTTAAAATGAGTAAATCCATTTTGAATCCAAGATACAATAATGAATGATGCTGTTGACATTCCATCTTTTTGATGAAAAGATATTCCACCCCATCCAGATTTTGAAGAACATATATTTGCTTCAAGAAAATATTTCATTTCCTTTTGATAATAAGTAATATAATTGTCATCAAAAACAACGCATTGAGGTGAGACAACAATATTTTGAGTTGTATTAGTGGAACAATTATTTCCAGTGAATCCTTTTTCACATAGACAACGATCAGGTGCTGAACAAATCCCGTTAGATGAACATACTGAAGGATCTGATGATAATACTCCAAAACAACGTGTTTTTTCACATTCCAATCCAGAGTATCCAGTAAAACATGAGCATGTATCAACACTAATACATGTCCCATAAGAAGAACAAACAGAAGCTTCTGTTGATTTTTTTCCAAAGCATCCAAATTCAGGAGGTGTAATGAGTGTAATATTATATGCAAATGAAAAACTTGCAAGTGGTGTCAATGAATAAGATCGTTGAATAACCGCATTCGCTAGATTTAGTGTGGAAGGTACTCTTGTTGGCAATTTTCTTGTGAGAAAACTTCCATCACATAATTTTCCAAATGAATTATCTCCAAAAACAAAAAGAAAACCATTTTCGTCCACTACATAAGATGATTTATCTCCAGCTCGAACTTGTTTGATTTTTGAGTCAAACGATATCCAAGCAGGTTTTTTCACTGTAGTTGCTGCAACTGTACCACCTATAGTTAACTCTCCATTATTGCTTCCAAAACCAAAAAGATGGCCAGTTTCATTGATTATCAATGAATGAGTATTTCCAGCTGAAATGGTTGAAATATTGGTAATTTGGATTTCCATTGGAATCACTTGATTTCTAGTGTTGTCAATACCAAGTTGAGCAAAACTATTTTTTCCAAAAGAAAATACAATTCCGGTGGAAGATAACAGCAATGAATAATAATTTCCAGCTGACAATTGAGAAATAACACGCGTATTTCCACCAACAGTTGTTTGAGGTATATCTGCAAAAGTTGTGGTTCCAGTTCCAAGTTGTCCAAATAAATTATTTCCAAATGAATAAACTGTACCATTGGAAGCCAGTATTAACGAATGATATCCACCTGCGGATATTTGAGTAATATTAGTGGCTCCAATCACATTACTTACATCTGCTGTATCTGAACGATCACCAGTTCCAAGTTGACCATCGTTATTTCGTCCAAAAGATCCTACAGTTTGTGATCGAAAAAGAACAAGTGAAAAATGAGCTCCAACAGAAACTTGAATCACATCTTTAAGTACAGGATTCAATGTTGGACGAATTTTGCTAAATTTTGTTCCATCTCCTAATTGTCCATAAGAATTCTTTCCAATTCCATAAATTTTTCCTCTTGTGGTCAAAAGTAATGAAAAATCGAGTCCAATGTGTTGTTCATCACTAACTGAGAAATCACGCAAAAATTGAAATGGAATTAATTTTCTTCCTAATTGACCATGAGTGTCGTCTCCAAAACTAAAAGCATTTCCATTTGAATCAAGAACAGAAGATAATTCAACACCAGCTGAAACCTGAGTAGCATTTGCAACTTTAATATCAATTGGAATTAATGAGTTCGTTTTCGTTCCATCACCTAATTGGCCTTTATTATTTTCACCAAAACTAAACACCGTTCCATTTGAATTCAATGCTAAACAATGAGTTTTTCCACATGACAACTGTTTAATATTTATCAAATTAGTATTTAATGTCGGTGTATTGATTGGTGTAGTTTCACCTGTACCTAATTGACCTACATTATTGATTCCAAAAACATAGACTGTTCTGAATTGAGTTAATATCATTGAAAACGAATTTCCACAAGCAAATTGCTCAATGGCTATCAAAAAGATGACTTGTTGTGGGATATCATAACTTCCAGGATTGTAAAATCCAAGTTCTGCATTATTATTTGATCCGAATCCATAAAAATGCTTTGTATTGTTGCTTAAAACTAAAGAATGAGTGTGACCAGCTGCAATGTGAACAATTGGTGAAATGATATTCACTTTTGAAGGAACATTTGTGTTTGTTTTATTTGAGTGACCTAATTGTCCATTCAAATTCTTACCAAAGCTGAAAATTGTTCCATTTCCAACCAAAACCAAAGTATGATCCAAGCCAGTAGCAACTTCTTTTACATCATTCATTCCTGGAATTTTTGTTGGATTTTCTCTCAATTGATCAGTTCCATCTCCTAATTGTCCATAAGTATTTTCTCCAAAACCAAAAAGTTCACCATCGTTTGTCACCACAAAACAATTCATTTGTCCAACATAAATTTTTTTTGCATTTTGAACTTTTGTCTTTGTAAGTTGTTGTTGATAATTATAAGTTCCATCACCTAATTGACCTTTGTGATTTTTTCCAGTGGCATAAACAGTACCATCTTTTTTCATCACGTAAGTGTTGTAGTAATGCCCTGAAGCTACTTGAGTTGTGTTTGAATCTGTATCCATTTTTCCAGGAATTGATGGATCACCAGGTGATTCTTTAGTTAACAAGTTGTATGAATTACTTCCACAACCATAAAAATGTTTGGAAAAGGTTGTTGTGAATAAAGAAACAAAAAGGATCAACGCTATTTTCACTTTTGAATTGAAAATAAATTTATCCTTGGAGCTAGTTATCCTGTTATAAATCTTTGAGTTCCCAAAATTATTCATAGAGTTGCGCAAACTTTGATGAATCAACTTTACTCTGATTGGTTGAATAGCCTTTTCTTTTTATTTCAACGTCTCTCATGAAAGTTTTGTTGTTTTTGTTAATTTGTACTTTAGGATTAGTTCATGCAGCAAAAAATGTGGTTTGGTCTATTTATCCTCAGCGCTCTATATGTGAAAAAAATTACTTGCTACAACAAACTGTTATAAAACCAAAAGAGTGTGTTCCTCTTACAGGTTCAAGAAAAAATGAATATATAGCAGCTATTTGTTCAAAATCAAAAATTTTTATAAAAAGATGTGAAGACTCAAATTGTCAAAAATGTGAAAACTTTAATTATGACACAAAAAAGTGTTATTTGGATACAAATCGTTTAGTTCATCAAAAATTCACTTGTGGAGAAGCAAAATCTTTAAAATCAGTTGACTTTACTTTTAAAAATTTTAATTCACAAAGATGTACTGGAAAATTCAGTGAAAATATAGTTAGAGGTCATTGTATTCATATCAATCCAAATCAATCATGGAAGAATTATTGCGAAAAGAGAGATGGTTTAATATGGGTTAAAGTATATAATAATGGTGATTGTGAAGGAAAACCAACTGAAGAGAATTCAAGACCAACAAAGGTTTGTCAACCAAATTGGCTTGGAGGACTACATGTTATTTTTGGAAATTGTACAAGAAAATAAAGTCTATTGAATTCACCATTTTTCACAAGAGTCAAGTCTTTGGAACAATTGAAAATTCAATCCACTATTTTGGATGATTTGTTCATTCTACAGTCAAAAGGAACAGAGATTTTAATATAATTTTTATCATTGACCAATAAACTGTAGATCAGGTAAAAATGCCAAATTTGGAGCCAAAATTGTCCAATCATTTATTTCCTTTGGAATCAAGCAAATGCAGAATCTCCTTGTCAGAAGAAATTCAAAACTTATTCAATTCAAAAAATACTTAAGAAATCGTTGGAAGCTTTTCCAACGCAACAAAGAGTTTGAAGCTGAAAATAAATTTGAAGAAATTTATCGTAAATCTCTGGATTATCCAGAAATGTATTGGAGAGAGGCAGCACAAGATATAAACTGGATCAAAGAACCAACAAAAATCTTGGATGATTCAAATGCTCCATTCTATCGTTGGTTCAAAGATGGAGTTTTAAATACATGTTACAACGCTTTAGATGTAAGTTCATAATAATTTCACGTTCAAATAGAGACATGTTGAAAATGGGAATGGTGAAAAACATGCCATTATTTATGATAGTCCAACAACCCAAACCATAGAATGGTTCACCTATGGTCAAGTACTCAACGAAGTTCAGCGACTTGCAGGGGTTCTCAAATCATATGGAGTACAAAAAGGTGATATCGTGATGATTTATATGCCGAATATTCCACAAGCCATATTTTCAATGCTTGCTTGCTCAAGAATAGGAGCAATTCATAACGTAGTATTTGGTGGATATGCGGCAACAGAATTAGCATCAAGAATAGAAGATTCTACTCCAGTGTTCATGATCACTTGTAGTTTTGGATCAGATGCACTTAAATTTATCAACTATAAAGAAATAGTTGATGAAGCAAGAGAGATTTCAACAATCAAATCAATCAAAAAAGTATTGGTTTATCAAAGAAAGGAGATTCAAGTTGAATTAAAAAATGATGATGATCTAGATTGGAAAGAAGAATTGGAAAAAGCAGCACCATTTGTCAATTGTGTTGCTCTCAAGTCAGAAGATCCATTGTATATTCTATATACCTCTGGAACAACTGGAAAACCAAAGTAAACAATCATTTTAACTTTTAATTTTCCTGAAGAGGTGTTGTAAGAGATAATGGTGGCCATGCGGTCGCTATGTGTTGGACAATGAAATTCATGTATGACATTAGACCTGATGATATCTATTGGTCAGGATCCAACATTGGTTGGATTATTGGACATTCTTTTATGGTTTACGGTCCTCTATTAATTGGATGTACTACAGTGATATTTGAAGGGAGTGCAACAATTCCAGACGCTGGGGTATTTTGGAGAGTGATCAGAGATCATGGAGTCAATTCATTTTTCACTGTTCCTTCTGCAATTAGAGCAATCAAAAGAGATGATCCTCATGGAAGATTGATCCACAAATATGATATTTCTTCATTAAGAAATATTTGGGTTGCAGGTGAGAGATGTGATTTTTATACATTGGAATGGATTGGTCAATTACTCAAAATTCCAATTTTAGATCACTATGGACAATGTGAAACAGCATGGGGAATAATTGCACCATGTTTAGGTATCAATAAAGATACAAAAATTATTCTGGGATCCTGTAATAAGCCAGTCCCAGGTTTTGATGTAAGAATTTTGAAAACAGATGAAAATGATGATCCGGAAGAGGAATCAGAAATTCAAGAAGTGGAAGCTTACGAAATGGGAAATATTGTTATTAAATTACCTCTTCCACCAGGAACTCTTTTGACACTTTATAAAAATGATGAAAGATTCATTGCAGGATATTTTCATAAATACAAAGGATATTACTTCACTGGGGATGCCGGATACAAAGATGAATTTGGTAATTTTTTCGTGATGTCAAGGTGTGATGATATAATCAAAAATGCAACTCAAAAATTATCTGCAAGTTCAATGGAAGAGATTCTTCAGTGTCATCCTGATGTTGCAGAAGCAACTGTAATTGGAGCTTTGGATGTTATCAAAACTCAAACACCAATAGGTTTTATTGTTTTAAAATCTGATACTACAACACCAGTTGAACAAATTAAATCTGAATGCATTGATTTAGTGAAAGAAAAGGTTCGGAAAAATTTCTTAACAAAAATGAAAGCTTGGTCCTTTGGCTGACTTTAATAAAGTGGTTGTTGTTTCAAGATTGCCAAAAAATAAAAGTGGAAAAATTATCAGAAATGTAATGAGAAAAATTGCTGACGACGAAGAATTTCAAGTTCCACCTACAATAGATGTCCCTGAAGCATTGAATGAAATCAAAGATAGTCTAAAACAAGTTGGATATCCTTTGAAATCTTTTTTTATTCCAGATGATTCACATCGTCATCATCCAAAATTATCACCTTCATAAAAAGAAATTCAAAATAAAAATTACATTATTCAAAGTGATGTTGAATATTTTTACTGGTGCTCACTCAGACTTCAATAATTGGTGGAACAGGAAAAACATGATCTTTATTTCAAAAAAGGTAATACAAAAGGAACAATCATTTGAAAATCTGGTTCTAAAATCTCTTCCTTCCATTTAGATAATTTCTTTCACAGCATCAAGAAGTATAAACGCTATATTCTCGTTGATTCTGTAAATCGTTTGTAAACAAATATCCATGTAACATAGAACATAGTTACTTGGCATAAGTTGAATTAAAGTGTTTTTCTTTTTCACTTTTTTGGCTAACTGTAATGATTGAATTCGTTTGCCACTGGTACCAGCAGGGGCAGTTTGAAAAATAAAAAGCTTACAACACTCCCGGTTCCCAGGTGGTCTCCCACCCTAGTACTAGGAGAGCCTGTAGGAGCTTAACTTCGCAAATCGGACGGGATGCGGTGTATTCTCCTAAGTATGGCCGTAAGCGAAAGTATTAATCAACAAGACAAGATCATCCAGAAAACAAAACCAACCCATCTTTTTAAGATCAATGGAATTCTTCCTCATTCACAAATTTCTATTTTTTCTTGATTCCAAAATGAATTTAATATCTGTTGATTAAATTGATTTTTTGGGGTAATTTGAATCCACTCCCATCCCATTGTACCATTCAGAATCAATCGAAATTACTTTTTGATTTCGTTCATTCCTGCTTTGAATTAATTCAAAAACCAATCTCGAAATATGTGAAGAAAATGTTCCAACAAATAAATCACATTCAGATAACAAATAAACATCAATCAAAACTCTCAATAGTTCATTGGAAGTGTATCGAAAATGAATCCAATCATTTGGATGTTTCGAATTCAAATTTGAAATAAATTTGATTCTCGAATAGCTTGATTTCAATATTTCAACTTCAGTTGAGTCATCTGTTGCAACAAAGACAATTTTTTCTTTTGAATAGTTTTTGAAATAATTTTCAATTTTTTTCATGTACTGAGAAAGTGGAAGAAATTTTGATTCGCCAGTTTCAACTTTATCTGTCCTTCTTATGTGTAAACTATTTGAAATATTATCAAATTGTTTTTTTATTACCCAACTGTTCCTGATTTGAATCCAATTTTTTTTTTGACTTTTTCAAGCATCGTTGTTAAGTATTTATTTGGTTGAATTAAATATTTCAACAAAATTCCCAGGAACCAAACGTCTGAATTATTATGTTGTTCCTGTAATTTGCTTCTTAATTCTGAATAAATCCAATTTTTGTAAAAGAATTTGGTTTTGTGTGAAATGAATCCATCTGAAGGTTCAACAATGGAATGCATAAAAACTACTCGTGATTTACTAGAAAAATTGAATCATAAACTTTTTTTTACTCAATATCCCTTTGATTCCGAAATTCTACTGCATTTTGAATTTCTTCGTCTGTTAATTCACAATTTGTTAGTGGTCGAAAGAAACATTTCCAATATGAGTCCACTTTCAAATTTTTGGCATCAACTCTTTTCTTACAATATTTTTCGTCATTCAAATTGTCAAAATAAACCCACATTCTTGAATCCACAATCAAAACTCGGTTCAGAAACAATGAAGCTTTTAAACACAAAGTTAAAAAGTGAATTTGACAACCAAATCCACAACTGAAATTAGTTTTACAAATTAAATATTTCGCTTCTTGACAATTAAATGGCTTATTTATTCTGTCCAATTTTTTAAATAATAGTTTCGTGAGTTGTTCAAGTTCAAAGTTTTTTTCAGGTTTTTGTTCATTTGTTAGCTCCAAAAACAACAAATAAATCACCAAAAAGAAAACAATAACAATCAAAATGTAAATACAAAATAACCATTTCAAAATTATCTTTTTGTTTGTTGACTTTATCATCAGTTTTTGAAGGAAAAAAAGCTACCAATTAAAATTTTGAATGAATAAAGAAGATGAAACCATACATCAAGTTGAAGAAAAACAACAAGAAAATCCAAATCAACAAATAAAAATATCAAAAAACCAACAGAAAAAATTAATCAGAAATGAAAAATATGAAAAAATTTTTAAAGAAAAAAAACTAAAAGAAAAAGAAGAGAGGATAAAAAAAAAAGCAGAAATAACCAAAATAGAAGATGAAAAAATCTCAAAAATGACCGAAGGTAATTTCAAAATAATAAAACTAAAACAAATTTCAAGAGGAATTCGAAAAATACAAAAAAATGAAAATTGAAAATAGAAATTCAGATATTCAACAAAGAAGAGAATTTAAAAAAAATAAAGAAGAAAGACTTGAAAAGATTCAATCTCTTCCAACATCAGAAGTTATTTCAGTTTGTATTGATTGTAATTTTAAAGACATGATGAATGAAAGAGAATACAAAAGTTTAGCACAACAGATTATGCACATCTACGCAAGAAATTGTAAAGAAGAAATACCTTTTTATTTGATTGTTTCTGGAATTGGACCAACTTTACAAAAGGTTTTAGATAATTTATCAGGTGTTGAAAAATGGAAAATAGTCAAGACTTCAAAAACTGATTTCAGAGAATTAGTTGATGAAAAAACTGAATGTGTTTATTTATCAGCTGAATCTGAAACGAAATTAGAAACTTTAGAAAAAGGAAAATGTTTTATTATTGGAGGTTTAGTAGACAAGAATAGACACAAAGGTAAGAACCTCACATATTTTTTATTGATTCTTTTTTTAAGGTTTTTGTCATGAAAAAGCTGAAAAAATGAAATTAAAAACTGCTAAATTTCCAATTGAAGATTATTTACAACTAAATTCACGTTCAGTTTTGACCACAAATCAATGTTTTGACATTCTGCATGAATTCAAAAACACATCCAGTTGGGAATCAACTTTTGAGAAAGAAATACCAGAAAGAAAGAGAAAAATGGTTAAAAAATAAAAAACTAAATTAAATTATTAATTTTGTACATAAAATTTATTTGATTTTAGAATTCGGTTAATATTCTTGTGATTGAGCTGTTGTTCCTCTTTTTTTTCCGCCAGATTTTTTCTTTTCTGATTTTTCAGTTCTTTCTGTATGTGGTAATAAATCTTTTTGAATATTTGGTAAAACACCACCTGATGCAATAACAACATCAGATAATAATTTGTTTAATTCTTCATCGTTTCTAATTGCCAATTGTAAATGTCTTGGAATAATTCTAGCTTTTTTATTATCTCTAGCTGCGTTTCCAGCAAGTTCTAAAATTTCAGCACAAAGATATTCAAGTACAGCTGCTAAATATACTGGAGCACCAGCACCCATTCTTTCAGCATATCTTCCTTCTCTTAAATATCTTCCAATTCTACCAACTGGAAATTGAAGACCAGCTCTTGATGATCTAGATTGTACTTTTTCTCCTGAAACTCTTCCTTTTCTTGATCCTTTGAATCCACCTTTTTTTTTTTCAGTTGTTGTTGTTGACATGTTGTTGTTGTTGTATGTTTTGTTTTGGTAACAGAAATTAATTATTCGTGCCTTTTATTCGATTTTGAAAAACCGTTAAGCGATTTCATTGGTCTAGTTAGACCAACCAAAATGTACGGTTAATTCTCCGGTTCTTCAGTGATTCTATTGGTTGTTTTTTTATTGGTTCATTTTTTGAAGAACTGTGAAAATTATTTTCCTCAATTTGCAACAATGACTTTAAATTCAACCGCAAGATGAATCAACCAGTGAGAAATTGAAAAAAACAACAAATTTTTCTGAATATTCGAAATCTTCAAAATTGAAGGTTAAAAAAGTTGTTCTCCACTTTAACTTCAATTCAATTTCGTTCTTGTTCTTTCAATTTTTAATCATCAACAAACCTGAAAAAATGATGTGTTTATTGGTCAAACACATCATCATGAACAAAATGAAACAAAAAAAACAAGAAAAGAAAAATTTTTTGGCTGTATTAAAATTCACTGCTACTATTTCCACATCCGAAAGGAATCACGTTTTGAAAATTCTCGACAAATACAAAGACAGTTTCCAAGACCTGCCTGAAAAATTCAGAAATGACAAAGAAATTGCTCTAAAAGCAATGGAACGAGGATATAATCTAAAACATGTTTCTAACAGGTTAAAGAAAGATAGAGATGTTGTTAAAAAAGCTGTAATTTGGTATGGAAGTTGTTTTGAATTCGCAGATGATACCTTGAAAGATGATGATGAAATGGTTGACCTGGCCTTCCAAATTTCTGAAGAAATCATAGAATATGTTTCTGATCGCTTAAAAAATGATAAAACATTGATTTTGAGAGCTGTTCGGAGTGATGGATCACTTTTACGATTTGCTTCGGAGAATTTAAAGTCAGATGAAGAAGTGGTTCTTGCAGCTGTAAATCAAAAGCCTAGGTCCATTTATTTTGCTTCACAACAATTGAAAAAAAATGAAAAGATTGCTTACCAGGTTCTCTCAAATTTTTCAGAAGGTTTGAGTTATCTGGATGATGAATTAAAAAATAATCCAGAAATTGTTACTTTTGCAATGTCCAGAGGAGAATACTCCTTCAAACATGCCAGTGATCAACTAAAAAAAAACAAGCAATTTGTGTCTAAAGTTGTTTCAAAAAATGGAATGCTGTTAAAATTTGCTGAACAAAGTTTAAAAGATAATCAAGAAATAGTATCAATTGCTCTAAAGCAAAATGGAAAAGCTTTGGAATTTGCTTCTGAAAAGTTGAGAAATCACAAAAATTTAGTTTTGATTGCAGTTGCTCAAAATGGTGAATCATTGATTTTTGCATCAAAAAAATTGAAAGATGATCGAGATGTTGTTTCATTGGCGGTATCTGAAAATGGTGAATCATTCATTTATGCATCACCAAAATTAAGAAAAGATAAGGATATTGTTCTCAAAGCAGTAAATCAAAAAGGATTTGCAATTCAATATGTTGATATAAATTTGAAAAAAGATGAAGAAATTATTTGGGCTGCAGCAATAAATGATCCATCAATTTTAAAATACATAGATTTTAGTGATAAAAATGAAGATTATTTTCAACAAATGAACAAACAATCGAAAGTTGCTGTAAAACTTTCTCAAAACAAGAAATTATTTTTTAAAATAGTTGAGAGAAATGGAATGGGATTGAAATATGCTTCAGAAAATTTAAAAGATGATAAAGATCTTGTCATGATTGCGGTATCAAAATCATGCAAATCGTTTAAATTTGCGTCAAAAGGTTTAATGGAAGATAAAGAATTGCAATGGATCTCACAAAATAGATTCTGTTTGATCAGAGACGTGAATTTGAGTAATGTAAATTTCAAATTCAAGAGATATCGTAAACAAGTGTAAAAATAAATTCTCATCAGTGTTCTTTCCATCATGTATGTTTTCCATATGTTTGACTTTACAACAAGAAAAGATGCAAAATGTTTTAAAAGATTAACAAGTTCTTATTCAATTGATTTGTACAAAATTTTACTTTATTTAATATTCTTGTGATTGAGCTGTTGTTCCTCTTTTTTTTCCGCCAGATTTTTTCTTTTCTGATTTTTCAGTTCTTTCTGTATGTGGTAATAAATCTTTTTGAATATTTGGTAAAACACCACCTGATGCAATAACAACATCAGATAATAATTTGTTTAATTCTTCATCGTTTCTAATTGCCAATTGTAAATGTCTTGGAATAATTCTAGCTTTTTTATTATCTCTAGCTGCGTTTCCAGCAAGTTCTAAAATTTCAGCACAAAGATATTCAAGTACAGCTGCTAAATATACTGGAGCACCAGCACCCATTCTTTCAGCATATCTTCCTTCTCTTAAATATCTTCCAATTCTACCAACTGGAAATTGAAGACCAGCTCTTGATGATCTAGATTGTACTTTTTCTCCTGAAACTCTTCCTTTTCTTGATCCTTTGAATCCACCTTTTTTTTTTTCAGTTGTTGTTGTTGACATGTT
>JABLTG010000125.1:0-12508 GCA_016618085.1 Neovahlkampfia damariscottae | reverse complement strand
ATTCTACCAACTGGAAATTGAAGACCAGCTCTTGATGATCTAGATTGTACTTTTTCTCCTGAAACTCTTCCTTTTCTTGATCCTTTGAATCCACCTTTTTTTTTTTCAGTTGTTGTTGTTGACATGTTTATTTTTTATTTAGTTGAGGTTGGAAAAAATTTGGAGGGTTTTTATTTGCGTTTGAAAATACCGTTACGGTTTTTCATTGGTGCTCATAGACCAACCAAATCGGTTTTTTTTTTCTCCGAATCTTCAGTGTTTTTATTGGTCTAAATATTCATCCAATGAAGAACCAAAAAAAAAGAAGTGTGATTTTAACACGAAAAAGGGTTTTCTGAAAGAACGATTAGAATTTGATATCACCAATTGGTAATGATAATTTCAGAGAGATTGGTGAAAACAAAAAGTTTCTTTACGTTGATGAACTTTTAATGTTAAAAGAATCAATAGATATTACACGTCCAACAAATTGGGGTAAGACAGTTAACATATCAATGATTCAACATTTTTTTCTCCTTATGTATTGAAACTTAATCAAGACTAATAAAATTCAAAAATTGAAGATGTAAAAAAAGACAAGAACATCAAGGAAAGTATCGGTTATTAAAATTACTTCAAAAATTTACATGGATGATTTTTGCACTTTTCTTCAACAATTTGGCTTGGTCATTGAACCAAATATACTCAAAGCTCAAAAAGACACATTTAACAAATATCTTTTATGGTGAAACAGAACAAATTTGTTTCATGGACACTTTTTAAACTGTCTCAAATGCTTTATAATTATTCAAAAATCAAAAGAGTTATATTTTAATATTCATGTCTTATGTTTTAAAGGTACAAATAACCTTTATTTAAACATAAGAACTTATCAAAAATAAACTTTCTTTTCCTTCAACAATTGTCACTGTGAGATGTCCAACTGACACATCATAAAAAGAAAGAAGAATAATCAAAAAGGTAAATATAAAATACGTTAACAATTTATTCTGTTTCTGTTTCTGTTTTTGTTTCTCCTCCGAGTTGTTTTTTCAAATCAGCAACTTGTTGTTCTAATTCGTATTTTTCTTTTTCAAGAGCGTCAATTCTTGCTCTGAAGTCTTCGTTTTGTTTTGCAAGACTTTTTGGGTCAGTAACAACTTTTGGAAGTTTTGTTTTTGGAGCAACTTTTTCTTGTGATGAAACAAAATCTGATGAAGCTTTAACTAACATATCTGCAAGATCTGGGTTTTTTTTTGGGTCTAATGACATAAGTTTTGGATCAGCATCTTTTCCTTCAAGCCATTCAGCATGTGTTAAAACAGCTTCTGGAGCTACAGTATCTGGATAGATATCTGATTGGAAGTATGTAGCTTTTCTTGGTACACAGAATGAAAGTGGTACAACTGAATCAGATAAAAGTTTAAGTAATCGAGTAACTTCACATGTTGCTGTGTCAAGCATGTATTTTGGACACATAGCCATACCAAGTTGAGATTTTGTTGATTTGAATGAATCAACTAAATGGAAGAATGGATCATCAGGAACAATTTCAAAGAATCTAATGTTTCCATCTCCTTTTCCAGCTAAGTATAACATTGATGTATCTTCATCATAGAATGGCATAACCATACCAGCACCAACATCAAGAATTTGTTGTACCATAGGTTTTTCCATTTGTCTTGGATCCCATAACATGTATTCTCTTTCTGAAAGTTTTGTTGAACCACATGAAAAGAGTTTATCCATTCCGTGCATCCATAAACATCTTGAACCACGAGTACCTTGATGTCCATCAGTTGTAACTGTAAGTGAGTTTGAACGTGGATCACAAATTTTGAATTTTTTGTCTTTTGAAGTAAAAGCAAATTGAGAACCGTTTTTGTTGAATGCAATATCGTGACAGATTTGTGTATCAAGACAATCAACTGAAAGTGATTCTTTTCCTGATTCAATATCCCAGAATTTAACAGTTGAATCTTGAGCAGCTGTAACTACTGTATTTTCAGCTGTAGGATGGAATTTAATAATTCCAACTTTTTTATCATGTCCTTGTAAAGTAACTGCAGCTTCATTGATTGTTGTTTTTTTATCAATGCCATCTTTTGGAAGTGACCAAATTTTAGCTTCTAAATCCATAGCAGCTGTACCGAGAAGAAGTGGATTAAATGGTGAAAAGTCTAAATCTTGCATTTTTCCAGAGTGAGCATCAATAATAACTTCTTTTCCTTTTTGTTTTCCAGTTTGGTCGTATTTTAAAACGTGACAAGCACCACCACCACCAAGACTTGAAAATGCAAAGTATTGAGAAGATGCAGCAACCCAATTGGAATCCCAAGCTGATACATAAGGACGTAATTCAGTATATTGAAATTGAAGTTTAGCTTCTGATCCAAAAACGTGACGGTATTTACTTTGTCTGTAGTGAAAGAATTAGAATTTATTCTGAGTAGTTGGTTTTACCTGACGAAGGACATGTTGTGAAAATTGTGTGATGAATTTTTTCAATTGGTCCATTCCTTTTGACGTTTACCAATCAGCTCATACCAAGGGAGAAATTTAATCCAATGGTTTAATTTTTTGGTTGAATAATTGTATCATGATTTTATTTTAATCATGGAACTGAAAAAATATAATATTTCTTTGTTGTTTTATTTTTTAAAAAATCTAAAAAATTAACCAATTACCAAGACTTTGAACAAAACTTCTCAACATGAGTGATACAGATAAAAAAGAAGAAAAAAAAGATACACTTAACGAAACACCAAAAGCTGGTCATCAAGTTATGCTTGCAGCTCAATCACTCTTTTTCAGAAAATTGATTTTGGACCACAAAGCTTCAGAAAAAAAATAAATAAAATTAATTTTGAATTTTTGTAACAAACAAGAAACTAAATTGATTAAAAGATCCCCAAAAAAAATAATACAAAGAAACCAAACATTTTATTTTTTCATAAATCTACTATTGTTTCTTCTGGAACCTCTTCTTCAAAAATAGGAGCTGATGCTAATTTTGAAATATCTTCCTGAATATTTTTGATAATTATAACAGGTATAGATATTCTTAATGGAAGAGCATATTTAAAATCTATTTTCATTTTTACTCTATAACTAATTTGAAGTAATTTTCCAGTTGAACTTTTTTGTATAAATTTGTTTGAAATCGTTTCCGGTAAATAAGTTGGTGTTATCAATGTAAATTTATAATTTTTAATAAATGAACTAAAATTTAATTTTGAAATAATAATTTCTTCAGTTCTCCATGAACCACCTCCGAATTCTCCTTCTGTTTCAAACCACCAATATTTTTGACGAAATGATAAATGTATATTTAAAACTTCTCTTTGAATTTCATTGAAAAATTGAAATTGACCTGTGATAAGATCACCAGTTTTGAAGATTTTACTGTCCAGTGAAAAATTAAAAAAAAACCTTTTTGGACTGAACAAAAACGACTTTTTTCCTGATATTCTAATAGGTATTCTTTGATTAATAAATTGTTCATGAATTAGTTGTCCTTTTATGGGTAATTTAATTTCAGTTTGAAGACATATTTTTCTTCCGTTTTCTGATTTCAACCAAACTCGAGCAATAATTGTATATTTGATTTTTCCATATGGTGATTCAACAGTTGATGGTAATAAATTTGGTAACAAAATTTGAAAAGGATATTCTATTAGTCCTGTCTGTTGTTGTTGATTTCTTTCATCTTTTAATCCAAAAATTTTATGAATTTTGTTAGTTAAACTATTTGTTCTATTGTCCCATGATTTTGTCTTTTTTGTTTCGTGGATTTGTTTTAAAAAGATATTCGTTTGATGATTGACTTTTTCAAAACCAAGTATTTTCAAGTTGGTTTGAATAATTTCAGCAGGTCTATTTAAACAAATACATAATTTTCCTTCAATTGTTTCTTTGACTTTGAATGGTTTTGATGTATCTAATGAGAATGAAATAGAATTCATATTTTCAAAAGTCTTTTCTTTGTGATCAAATTGAATCTACCAATAGTTATTTGAATAAAAAGAACTTGTAATAAAGTTAATATTATATGGTAAAAATACCTCAAAATAAGTTTTTTTTTCTTGAAAAATAGCTAAATTTGGTGTTTTGTTTTTTTGAGTTGAATTGAAGTTGAACATATATTTTTAGTTGAAAGAGTTGAAAAAGAGAGTATTTGTTAACCTTATTTTCTCTTTTCTTTCAGAATTGTTTGAGTTGATTGTTTTGAAACATTTTTTTTCTTTTTGATTATTTAATTTACAGTTCTTGATAAAACTAACTTTTTCTTTTTCTATTCTTGATTCAGTAATTCAGTGAACCATTCCTCTATTTTTAAAAACAAACCGTTGTCCAATCAATTCAACCTGTCACGTCAAACCTAAAAATAAAAAAATGGGAAACGGAAGTAACCTCCAAAAAGACGATGCAAAAGAAGACTTGGAAAATTTTCCAAAGAATGTAACAAATACTAAAAAAAAACTTAAAAAATAGGGCAAAAAAGAAGTTATTGCTAAATTACTCTCTTCTCCAATTTACAAACAAAGATTAGAAAATGAACCAGAAACTTTAAATAAGTTTGCTCAAGTTTTAGCAACACCTGAAGATTTGAAAGACACTTACCTAACTACAGATTGGGTAAAAACAGTTAAATTTGTAAGACTTTATTTTTTTTAAATGAAAATCCAAGTATGATACTTTATCTCAAGAAACTGAGAATTTAAAAAATACAACAAAAGAAAATCTAACAGATTTCTCATCAAAATCTGAATCAACAGAAGCAGAAATCAAAATAAAAGACGAAGATGAAGACGGTTTAAAACCAATGAGTCAAGAAATTCTTCAAGACGCAAAAATGAATCCAGAATTACAGTAAATTAAAAAAAAAAAATTTACACTTTTCAAGAAAAACAGAAAAAAATAAAATCAAAATCAAGTTGGTTATAGCTGAAGTTGCTCAAACAGATATGAGGAAAAATTTTCGTCAATTTATCTCACCTATATTATCAACATTCGATTTATTACCAGAATTTGGAATGTTTCATTCTGCTATACTCATTGGTATTTGACTTCTGTTTTTTTTTTGACTTTTTTTAATAGGACCATGGCTTTTGGAATGGAATAACTCTGCTTTATGTATACCAAGAAAATGTGTGTCGAAAGCTGCATTCTTAACAGCTGATATTGATTCCATTAGTTCAGAAAAAAAATTAGAAGAAGTAATTGATCATGTAACTTTTTTTTTTTTTAAAAAAATTTAGGTTGCTAATTTTATTACTCACTGGAATGTACACAAAACTTATAAAGATAATCCATCAAAAGACTCAGAAGGAAATTGTCAAGATTTTGTTCACGATTTATTAGATCAATTAGGAGTAAAAACTGATCATATTTACAATGGTTCTTTGGGTGAATTTTTAAAGAAATTAAGAAAACAAGGAAAATGTGATATGGAATTTCATATGGATCATCAATTTCGAACAGATTTTGAACTAAAAGAATCCAGTGTCAAATTTAAAACACATAAGGATTTGGATGTATTTGTTCAAGATTTAAAAAAGAAGGATTTAGAGTTTGAATTCAAATATAAAAGTGAAATGATTCTTTTGAAAAGTTTTGATCGAGCTTTTTGGTTAAGACATTTTAAATTTCCTTCTGACGATAATTGGAAACCTTTAAAGATTGAAAAAACTCAAGAGAATGGAGATGTGGATATTCAATTAGGATGTCCTTTTGATGATCCACAGGAAACTAATTCTATTCGCTTGACTGGTTCTCAAAAATAAATTTTTTAAAAATAAAAAAAACCCCAAAATTGACCCGAAACTTGAAACTTTTAATTTTGTCAGTTCAATATCATTTGTTGAAGATTCTAAAATCGTTTAAGTTTGGGAAATAATTTCATTTGTCCGCTCCATCTCATTGATATTTTTATTGGTTGTTTTTTTTTATTGTCGTGTCGCTGACAGATCAGAGTTGAAATGCTTGGAAAAATTTTTGGAAAAAAAAAAAGTGAATCAAAAGATACACCATCACCTAACAAAAAAGAATCTTCAAAAGATTTTAAAAAAGATGAAACAAAAGAACTTGAAGCAAAATGGTCAAAAATTTACGCAAATTTAGATTCAACTGAAAAACAACAACTCGAAACAATGAGATCCTCTTTAGGTATTTATCTTGATTTTGATTAACTTGATCTTCAAGAAGTAATTTTTTTTTTTTTTTAAATTTTTAATTTCTAGCCAAAAGCACAATTAGTTTTAATGAAAATATTAGGAAATCCACAAATGAGAGAAAAAGTCAAAGATAGACTTAAAGAGGCAGCAATTGTATTTAGTAGTCCTGCACAAATGAAACAACTTTATTTAAACACGAATTGGGCAGAGTCTTTCAAAATTGTAATTTCTTTTTTTTTCTATTAAATACTATCATAGTATCAACAAAAATTTGCTACTGATGATGATAAAGAATCAAAATCAACAAAAGGAGGAATTAATTTTTCATCAAAATCTTCAGAAACAGAAGTTGAAGATATAATCACTGAAGGTAAAAAAACAAAATTAAAATCAACTTTTTAAAAGATATGAATAAGGAATTTCAAGAATTAGAGTATATCTTAAATTTTTTTTTAAAATTTTCTTTAAAGTGTAACTTTTAAACAAGTTAAGGTCAAACTTGTCATTGCTGAAGTTTCACATACATCAGCAGGTAAAACTTTTCGTAAACTCATATCACCTGTTTTATCAAAATTTGATGTGATTCCAGAATTTGGAATGTTTCATTCTGCTTTAATGTATGATTTTCATTTTTATTTTTTAAAACAATAAATTGAATAGGATTGGACCTTGGATGATTGATTGGAATGGTAAATTCAAAAATATATTTTTTTTTTTAACAATTTTATTAAAGATTCAGGTATTTGTATTCCAAGAAAATGTGTTTCTCAAGCTGCTTTAATTTCAGCTGATATTGATACTATTGGAAGTGAACATAGACTTGATGAAGTTGTTGATGCTTTAGCAGATGTAATTTGTGATTGGAATGCCCATGTTATTTATAAAGATCAATCAAAAAGAGAAAAGAATGAAGGAAATTGTCAAGATTTTGTAAACGCAATTTTAGAAAAATTAGATGTTAAAATTGAACTAGAAGGACCTTTGGGTTCATTTTTAAAAAAATTACGTAATGAAGGGAAATGTAAAATTCAATTTGAAATGGATTCACAATTTCGTGATTATTTTGGTATTAAAGAAAAAACAAAAGAGTTTAAAACACATCAAGAATTAGATAGTTTTGTAAATGAATTAGTAGAATTAGATGTTGATTTTCAAAAAAATTATAAAGATCATTGGGCACTTTTGAAATCATTTGATAGGGCATTTTGGTTGAAACATTTTAAATTTAAAAATGATGAAAAATTTAATCCAGAAATGGATGGTGATGAAGAGAATTGTCCATTTGGCGATCCTCATGAATCTGGTTCAATTGTTGATCAATCAAAATAAAATTTTGTTCTTTTTGAATAAACAATTAATCAACTGAGTGTGATTTGTCAGTATACAAATTTTGTTGATTGAATAAAATAAAATCTTTTTATTGGCCAATTAATGGTGTTCAATTTTGATTTGTCAATCAAAAGAAAAAAAAAATAAATGGGACAAGGCCAAACAAATACGAATTTGGAGAAAAGTTTTCATAATATAATCAACGAGTTCTCTGATAAAGATAGAGAACAATTGGAAACTTTAAAAAAAGAGCTAGGTGAGAAAAAAAAAAAAAAAATTAACAAATAATTTTAGTACTAAAATTAGACATCAAAGTAACATTTTTTTAGACAAACGAACAAATTTTCATCTTGATCAAGATTTTAAAAAGTGATGTTTTGAGGAAAAAAGTAAAGTCAAAAATAAGAGAGGCTTGTTATGTATTTTCTGATGAAGAACAAATAAAACAGATATATTTAAATACTAGTTGGAAAACATCTTTAAAAAGTTTTTTGTAATTTTTGATTTAACATTTTTTCCAAGATGTAAGTTTTTTTTTTTTTTTGACTTTTGAAAAGTTTCATGATGCTTTCCCTCAGGATGAAGAGGAGGAATCTTTAGAAACAGAAGGAAGAAAAAGCAACCCAAAAAGTAAAATGCTTTCTTCAAAATCTGAATCTTCAAACTCAAGTTTCAACTTGAAGAAATTGGAAGAAGATGAAGAGGAAGGTACAAAATTTGAGTAACCAAAAAGATTAAAAAACTGACATGTTTGTGACAGTGTTCAATTAAAAGATGTTAAAATTAAACTGATAATCTCAGAGACTTCACAAAATTTTGTTGGAAAAACTGTAAGACATACATTTTCACCTTTCCTTTCAAAGTTGGATGTACTTCCAGAATTTGGAATGTTTCATTCAGGATTAATGTAAAATTTGATGAAAAAGATAATTAACAATTTTATTCAGGATTGGACCTTGGATGATTGATTGGAATGACTCTGGAATATGTATTCCAAGAAAATGTTCATCACAAGCAGCTATATTCGCAGTAGATTTAGAAACTATTTCAACAGAATCAAAACTTGAAGATGTTGTGGATGTGGTAACTCTTTGAACACATTTTTTTAATTTTTTTTTTTCAATAGATTGCAGCAGTGATAGCAGAATGGAATTGTACAAAATTGTATACAGATAAACCAAATGAAAAGGCAAATGAAGGAAATTGTCAAGAATTTGTGATGGATATTCTACATCGTTTAAAAATAGAATTTGATTTTAAAGGACCTATTAAAGAATACTTAACAAAACAAATTCGAACAAAAGGACAATCATCAATTAAATTTAGACCAGAAAAAGAATTCCTTGAAAAATTTACAATCAAATCAAAAGAAGTAGAGTTTAAGACTCACGAAGATTTAGACAAATTTGTTATTGATTTATTAAAAACTGATGATGGTTTCAAGGAACATTATCCAGATCATTATGGTTTATTAAAAGCATTTGATAGAGCATTTTGGTTGAGACATATAAAGTATCCAGAAAATAATAAATATCCACCAAAGAAACATGATAAACATGAAGAGGATTGTGGATGTCCTTTTAAAGATCCACATGATACAGGAACTATAATTATTCAACAATAAATGTTTTGTAAAACAAACATTCCTAAACTTTGATCAAAATGAAAAATCTTTTTTTTTTCATTTTCATTATTTTAGTTGTTCATTTTTCAGTCAATCACAATTTCCCAAAACCAAAATTGATATCAAAATCTTTTCTCATTATTTTCATGATTTCAATTTGTTTGAATTCAAATGAACCAATATAAATATCATCCTTATAATCAAATATTCTCAATAAAACAGATTCAAAGTTATATTGATGTTCTAAATAATTTTTGTATTCAATTTCTAATTTTGATTTCATTAAATCATTTGTGAATATTTTTTGAATATTTTTGAATTTATTTTCTTCATTTTGTTCATTATCATCAAAAATAGTATAATGATCATTTTCAATTGATAAAAGTTCACATTCTCGAAATTGTGGATTTAAAAGATAAACAGAATGGTATTGATTGAACATTTGATTAACTTGCAATCCTGTTGATATTTCAATTCCAACTGAGTTCACTTTGGTATGTCCATACTTTCCCTTTGTTGTTAAAAGACTTAATTTTGTAATTCTTATTAATTCATTTTTTTGGCCAATGATAATATCACCTACTTTCAAATGCTGGCACTAATCAAATTTAAAATGAATAAATACAACAAATTACAGCTATATTAAAGTCATTCTGGAATAGTTTTTTTGAGTCCAACTTGGCTCTTTGGAATAAAGTAATGTTTTTTTGAATACCAAGTTTTTTTTGTATTTTTTCACCAGTAAATAATGAAGTACCTTCAATAATCATTTTTGTTTCTCCTCCTTTTTTTGAAAATTTGAAATCATTCACAATGATGTAGGTAGAATTATGGATGAAAACATCACCTGGTTTTAATTCAGTGCACTATTTTTGTAAGTATTTGTTTTGTTACTTTAATTGATACTTGATATTCTGAACTTTGTGAATTTGACATTTTCAGTGTTCACAACTGAATTTGATAAAACGTTTTTATTGGACAAAAAGAATTGGGGAGAACAACAACTTAGAATTGCTTTAAACTTATTGTTGACCTCGGAATGTCCATGTAAAATGACGAAACCAAGAAACAAAAATCATCATGGAATGAAAATTTATTTCAAATCAAGAAGTGGGATATACGTTTTCTATTGATTCTACATTTTTTGAAAATAAAATTGGAAACATGTACCATATTTTAATTTCACCTACAATTTTTAATTGAAGAAAACCAGAATTTTGTATTTCATCCTTCATATCCTGAATCAATTTCGAATCAGGAGAAGTGGGATTCAAATGAAAATTTACATTAACCGCTTTATCAGTTGAAATATCAATATATTTTGCAATATTGATTGAACTGGATCCAAGTGATGGGTAATCTTTATAAAAAACATTTAACGTTGCCGTCTCAAGAAAAATTTTTGCAGTTGTAAATGATTCGGCTTTATATGTAATGTTCCCATTTAAAATGTAGGAATTAACAGAAAAAGTAAATTTGTTTACAATAAATTCTTCATGAATTAAACGAATTTGATAATTTACAACCACTGCATGGTGAATAAAAAGAGCAATAATTCCAGCAACAAGTAAACAAAATAAAAAACAACTTAAAGTTGCAATTGTAGATATAGCTATACATCCCACTCTAAATGGAGTACTAATAAAGAATTTTTAAAAAAGAATATTTAAAACTATTTTTCAGGACAGAAAATGTTCCTAATGATTTCATTAAGACTCGGTTTTGGTTTAATATATTCCATGGTGGAATTTTCAACATCTTTCATATTATAGTATTCTGATTTCATTTGTGTCGTGAAGCGAAGCGATGAAAACGACAAATAAACCAATCAAAGGAGATCTTCTCGGTTAAATTAAAAATTTACTTCAAGTGTTGAATCTTCAAGTTATTTTGGTTTGAATAAAACTCAATGTTTCATTTTAAAAATAATTTTGAATTTTTGACCAACCATCTAAAACAAAAAACTGAAAAAAGAAATCCAAAAAGAGAAGGAATGAACAATTTCAATTCAAATTTTTCTCTTTGATATATTTCACTAAACACAAAGCAAGAACCATATAAATAAATACCTAAAGTAAAAAAACTGGAAAATATTCCCCATTTCTTCATTTTAAAAATTCCTATTGACGAAATGATTGAAGAAGGAGTAGTTATTAATAATTCTGAAACGTGCAAAGGAAACAATTTGTTTTCTTTTGAAATTTGATTGAAAAGTGCTCCTTCACCCCACATATACATTGATCCAGCACCTGCAAACAAACCAAGTGAACAAAAAGAAGCAGAAATAAACTTCACAGTTCTTTTGTTTTTCATTTTATAAACAGTTCTCATTGGATCAAAAATTTCTTGCTTCTAAAATTCCTTCAACATTTAAAGATTAATTTTTTTTTTTATTCAGTAAAATTTCTCTCCATTCAAACATCAATAAAAATAAAATGTAAATCGAATAGAATTCTTTTGAATGGCATGATTTCAATTTTTTGAAATTCAAAAGAATTGATATAAGTAACGTTATTGTATTCAAAAATACTCAAATTAATCTTTGAGTATTCATATTGATATTCCAAAAAATTTTGATAATCTTTTTCTAAGAGTTGTTCTGTTTTCCCTTTGATAAACTTTTTAGGAATTTCTTTGTAACATTCTTCATAATTGTCATCATTATCATCATATATTAACAAAGAATCAGGTTCAATTGATAAAAGTTCACAATTTCTGTATTGTGGTAGATACCTTGTTAGTTTTTCGTTACAAATGAACATTTTATCAACTGTCTGTCCATTTTTCAAAAATAGGAGAGACATATATACTTTGTTTCTTCCAACTTTTGACCGATTAATACTAATTCCACGGGGTACTTTGACTAATTCCTTTTGGAAGATTAACAAATGATAATGTTTCACGTTTTCAGCCTTTTTTATTAATTTTGATGCTTTTTTTACCTCTATTTGAATTTCTGTTTTTATTTCTTCATCTGAGTCTGACATGTTTGGTTTGAAACAAAATTGTTTTGATTGGTCTTTCAATAGGTTAGTTGAACTGAGAAGCAAAAATATTGGTCAAGGTATTTGATTGGGTTTGGCTTTGAAACTGAATCGGAATATTTGATTTTTCCGTTACAAAGTGACCATTCGGAATCGTTTGTGAACTATATATATCCGAAAAATTATAAATGGATGGAAAAATCAGAAAAGACGCCAAGAAAACAAATAGAGCAGGCTGATGAGCAATAATGATCAATGCAATGAAAAGTATATCACCAGTAAAAAAATTAGAGAACAGTACGGAGTTTGTAATTCAACACTCAAACGATGGGCAAATGAAGGAAAAATTAGTTGTATCCGAACAATCGGAAACAAAAGGCTCTATGGATGTGATGACATTAGAAGAGTCTTTAGTG